>VWYO01015457.1:0-47093 GCA_013400275.1 Rhadina sibilatrix | reverse complement strand
AAAATGAAACTTCAAAACACTCTTCCCCTCCCCCACTAATGTTTACTTTCTACAAACAACACATAGAGACAACTTGTGATTCTCAGTCAGTTTCTCCATTTAAATATAATCTTTCATCACTTTGGGAGAGGAGTCTCTCTTAGTGTCCCATGGATCCCACTGACAACTTAAAACAGTTCTCTTGTGGGTTTTAACTGTCATAAAAACAGCCACCTGGTAAACTCTGCTTCCATTACTCCTCTCATTAGCAGTTTCTCAAGCTGCTTATGGGTCATGTACTCAAACACACTGCAGGTTGGGCCACTTTTTAAAGATGAATCACTTTAAAGGCAAAGGATTCTTCATCTCAGGAAACAGAGATATCTTCTCACTTCTTTGCTGCACACAGAAGGCTTCTCATGTCTATCTCTGTTCAAGCATCTCATAAAATCAGTTTCACTTAGTCCATCACAAACACTTTTGCTTAAAAATCCACACACAAATTTAAACAATCACCTCCCCAAATGCATATTTTTCCATGGTTTAAAGGGATAATTTAGTCCAGTCTCCATGGTTTATATTCAGAGAAGTCCAGTCAAAAATGTCCACTTCCTCAATCCCTTTTCTCAATAATCTTTATTACTGAGTCAGTTCTTTCGCTGACTCTGTACCATGCAGTCTCTGTATGTCGTAAATCAATCTGTCCTTCCTCTCTCACTCAGGGAAAGGATTGGAGTTCTGAAAGCTTCATCTTGTGTTAAGAGTTAAATTCGGCCCAGGTCCTCTCTCCCTCAGCTGCTGGCTGAAAACGGTGTCAAGTTTCAAGGCCGATGATTATGATGATGATGGGTGGGGGTGGGGGGAGAGGAGGAGAAACATGCTTGGGAATGCTGATGAATTGTCTGTTTCCCACTCTCTGGTCTCATCTGTGGACTCAGACTCAAGATTGCTTCCTGAGGCCTGGTGGGGAAAGGAATTCCAATCCCATTCTCTCCCAGGTTATCATCATCAGCAGCAACCAGGGCTTGGGGCACAGCCCAGCCAGGGCCAGCTGCCATGGGGACCAAGCTACAGCCTCCCTCCTTTTTCCCTGCCAGGAGCCAGTGGAGCCTGGGCAGACCTCGGGACAGCTTCCCCTGCCTCCCTGTCCCAGCAGGAGAGGGGAGGGGGAGAATGGCCGGCTCTGACCGGCTCTGATCGGCTCAGGCTGTTCCAACAGAATGACCCAAGCCGATGTTACCTGTTCAACTGCACGGAAGGAAGGAGAAAGGGCAGTTCCTGGGAGCCTCTGGTATTCAACTCTCGAATATTCACATAGACGTACCTCTTTCTAATTGGTTTGTCAAGTTATAACTTCCCAAACAATCACTTCCTGGCCAAACTACTACAACAAGCCAGTGCCAGAAGCTTGCCATACTCCTATGGTACAAAACAACTGCAAATACATCTTAATCTCCTGCCTAAATTGGGCTGGGCTTTGGTTTGTGTCACCACAAAAAACAACAGTATCAGGACATCTTGGAGAATCTTGATATTTTGGTTATCCAGTGGGTAAAAACAGCACTTGGGTTGTAAACACCATAGGAATCTGTGAGGTAAACAATGACTTATTATTACCAACTTATTTGGAGTTTGTACATTGTTTTTCAAAGTGCTGGTCTTACACTGATTGCACTAAGCTTGAATCTAAGCTTACCAGTAAGAAAAAGAAGTGGGTTTCAAGACAGTTTTACCACAATTTCTGGCATTAACTTTCTTCTTGACAGTGTCTGCAGGACTGAGACTCATGACAAGCATTTACACAGCCACAAAAATTCTGTTTTTATTTAAGTTACTTCACATAATTTTTTCCAAGTCCTTGGGACAATAGGCACAGTACAATTGGCCTTCAAGAAGTCTTTGGATACATTACAACTGACAAATGATGGGAACATTGGTGGTATATGGTGTCTTTCATCCAAATAAGTCTATGTTCTCCGAATGTTGGGCATGTCCAGTACAACTGTATACAATCATGAATTGCCTGGCTACAGAAAAAATGTCTGTCTGCAACCTTGAGGAAGTGTGGAGAGAAAGGTAAGAGGAGGTGCAGTCAAGAGTAGTGGGTCTGGGCTGTGCCCAGCAGCATTATGAACACACCCAGCAGAATGGGGAGCAAAGGCTCATGCCAAGACACATCTTTCAGCTTTGAAGTGAACAGCAAAGGGCCAGCTCAGGATACAAGATCTGAAGCACACACCAGAGTGGGTGTTTCTCTCCTCTTCTGTGCTCAGTGAGACTGCAGGTGAGCAGTGATGTGTGCTGGTGCGCAGTGTGTGCACAGGTACAGCTCACTCACCATGGCTAAACCACAATCTACTCTGATCTACCCTGCTCTGAAGTGGTAGAGGGATGCCTCTGAACTGGATGCATGTCTGCACAGAAAGTTCGTGATCAGTGCTTCATACAAATAAGTCATAAGGAACCTGAGACATGTAAACTGTAATAATATAACTGGAACTCACCCAGGACACTCAAGGCAACAACCTTTCATTACTGCTGTGAAGATTGACATGGGACCTAGATGTTTGTAGCTTGTTCAAAAGACCGCACCTTTGACAGCCACCTGTCCCCTGGCACTATTTGATTGCACTGAGTGATAAAGGGGAAAAAAGGCCAATTGTTGACCTACTTTTTGTGGCACCAACACTTGCTGTGTGTCATTTCAGGGACTGAAAATTCCCAAACTCTCCTTACTTATACTATTTAGCTGTGTTACAATGCATGGTTCAAAACTAGGCTGTGGAAGAGTAATGTCCTACTACGAAATGAAAGGTGATGTGAATAAAATCAAATAACAGACCTTAGAGAATAATGGTAAATGGCCAGGTAGCAGAGAAATAATCATTTTACCACATTGAATTACAGCATATCAAGGGAATTGTCATTGAGTCCAGTTTTATTAATGTAATACATAACTGATTGGGAGGTGGCAAAATGTAAACTCCCTCCTGAATCTGTTTAACCAGTGTGAATTTGTGGGTAGACCAGGCCTCAGTCAGAACAAAAGAGAAAATAATCCCCTTGTAATGCAGCATTTAACACTTAGCAGTCAGGTGATAATTGCTTCAGTCCAAGGGGATTAGCACATTGCAACCTCATTATAATGTAAAATGTAACTTCCCTATATGGGGTTGTCTGCATGGAAAACTTACAGTGGCATAAACAAAGGTATGAATTCAAACTCATTTAGTTTTGCTGGAATAATTCCCTGTGTGAATTTAGTTCTTTGGCGAAAAGAAAGTGGGGTTTTTTTGTGGTGTCTTTCTTCCCTTCTTTCTTTTTTCTTTTGCAGTTCAGTCAACTTCAGTGTTTTATAAAAGTCCACCCAAAATGAGAGATACTGGATGTCAGCCAAGCCCCCCATCATTTAGACACCAGAACATTCCTAAATTAAGGAAGTATAAGGTTTGGGGGGGTCAGTCTTTATTAACTAGCAAGCTTAATTGTATGGAGCCAGATAAAAATGCATTTAAAGAATGCTTATACATAGAAATACTAAGTGTACTCATGCTGAAGCAAAATAATTTCTGCTCTCAGTGACAGGTTTGGCTTAATTGCTGGTACAGGATCAGGTGCATGGGATACTTGTAACATGAAGATGTATGAAAATAAGCAGTTGCCTGTGGTTCAGTGTGAAGCCCCACCACTAGACCTGGTGCCTGAACTGGCTGCCACAGTCCTCTTAGCAGGCCTGAGTTATGCAGGGAGTGGCTGGAGCTCACAGAGGGGCAAAATTCTCTGAGAGAAACCTGGTAATAAGAGCCTTAATAAATGCTGAAGTCGAGGAATAGGTTATTATTATACTAATATTATGTCTTGGGTTATGGAACCAAAAATGTGTATTCTATTTCATCTGTTGAAAGCAGCTGGGGAGAAGTTTTTCTTTAGCTCTTTTTACTCTGGGGGGAGGGGGGCAGGTGCCTTCTGATAATGGGCCAACTGTTAAAACCAGGTGGGGCAGGGTTTCTTATCTCTTTCACCACCAGTCCTCCCTTGGGAGGGGGGAGGGGATATTTTTGGCTAATGGGCCATTAAAGCTCACCAAGGAAAGGACACATTCCATCATCCCATTGTGAGATGCTCCACCCAGTGAGAGGAGCCAACCATTCCTACCTCAGTAAAAACTGAGATGCAGGAACACATCTGGTTCCACCGGATTCCTGGAGGAAGACTGGACCCTTCTCACTAGACCCTTTTTTCTCTCAGGATCATCTCTGCTCCAACAGAAACACATCTGCCACTCTAGAAGGACTTACTGTGGACTATTTCCAGCACCCTGACCAACAGGGTGTCAGGTTGTATCTCTGACTCTGTCAGGGTTTTCTAGGATTGTTGTTTGTTTGCTTGTTTGGAGTTTTTTTACTACTACATTTGTATTGTTAATATTCCTAGTAAAGAACTGTTATTCCTATTCCCATATCTTTGCCTGAAAGCCCTTGATTGCAAAATCATAATAATTTGGAGGGGGTGAGGGGTTTACATTCTCCATTCCAAGGGAAACTCTAGCTTTCCCTGGTGGATACCTGTCTTTCCAAACCAAGACATATTGTTATACTAATAATTCCCTCCCACTCTAGATACCCTTGTTCTTTGAGCCTGCTCTGCTTTATCCTGATTTCTTCAGGTCAACAGCTCCATGAAGAACTTAAGATCCACCTCCTGGGACTGAAATGCTAACACTCTTATGTAGGCAAGTCCTGAGGAGAGTTTCCAGTCTATACCTTATTCAACGATAAAGTCCTGTTATTTATTGCATCAAGCCAGTTCAGTAGCAAATATTTTATCAAAGACCCTGAACCAACACTAACTAAGGCTCAAGTCCACTCTGAAAATATCCTGCGCTATTTTGATTTTAAAAGTGATCTATCTAAGCAAGAGAAGGGGTTAAGAGAGCTTTGGCCCACAGCCACAATGCGTAGGAATGGAGGAGTGCGGGTTGTGAGGGTCTTCTCCCACATAATGGCAGAATCAAGAGTTTTATCACACACTTCCTTTCATTTCTCCCTAAGGAGCGAGCCCCAATGAGTTCTCACCTGCTGAGATTTTATGCATAGCCAAGGTCACAACAAAGAGTAAAATATGAAAATCTGATCTGCTTTGCTAATGCAAAATAACTTCTTTCTGTATGTAACCTCACACAGGGTTCAGCCACTTAGATATAACAGGCTAAAGATTGCTTTCAGAGGTTTAATTCAATTTTGTTGAGCTTGCTGTGCACTCCAGAGAATAATGCAGGTTCCTCCCTGCCTTCCCTGAAAGGAATACATGGCAAAGCTCTTCAGGATGAGCTCTTTGATTTCAGATGCACTCTTACACACATCAGTCAGCTCAGTTGCATCCTTCAAATTTGAATCACCTGGGGCTTTGACCATCTAAGAAACAGTGTATGTTGCCACTAAGCAGGTATCTACATATCAGAGAAACCTAAGGAATATTTTTCTTCTATATGCTGTATGCTTTCTCTTAGCAAGTGGGGATATACACAAATGCACATTTTTCTATATAAAATAAAATTTCCATTAAAGATAAAATAGTGTGTAATAGTGCATCCATGTTTTACTCTAAACAAGTACTCTAAAAAACTCTTTCTATACGTGGGTGATCAAAAGCATTTGTTATTTGTGCTGTTAACGTCTCATTACTTGCTGCAGTCAGTAGAGTTATGCATCAAGGAGTATCTAAAAATCCAAGCTACAGGCCTGACTCTTCAGCCACTCTGTTTTAAACATCCACTGTACAGTAATTTGCAACTTCCTCTGAAGAATGTGTCATTGTTAGTACAAAATACTGGCTACACAGACTAAACTTTTGTTGTGTCTTGTGTTCAGTCCCCCACCCCACCCCTAACCTGTATATACTTCTGGTACCAACAGAAGCTTTTTATTTGGGATACGTGGGATCATACACAGGATCATCACCAAATCCTGCATCGCTTCCCAAGAAGCCAGGGTGGCAATGCACAACTGACTGTAAAGATAGAAAAATGGAGGTATAAATTGATCAAAGTGCACTTTCTTATGTTGGAAGTGTAGTTGCAAATGTCTCCCAATCTTTCTGTTCAAGACCTTACCAGGCTTTACAGACAAATACCTTCCTTTACAGTGGCACTACTTTCAAGTACTTAGGATTGATAATTCTCTTCATAGAAATTGTTAGCATCAGTAACAGGCAGTAAAGAATCTGTAAAAAGAAACATGTTGTTCTATTTAATTTGAAGTATCTAATGAATGGGACTATCTGTAAAAAGAGTTTTTGCCAAGGAATAAATACTTATCTCCCTACAGCAATTATGGGTTTGCTAATTCTTTATAGGAGGCATTAATCACCCTGTGCTTGTTCCCCCAAACCAGAAGAAATTGTTTATTTTTAATTGCTCTGCAATATCTTTATTATGTTATTCAGTTCATCTTTAATATCACATTGTTACTACTACTATTTAGCAGAGACATAGCATTTTACATCTTCTTAGTGGCCTACAGAAATAACTAACACGTTCCAAAACATCCTGCACTTGAATTAAATAAGTGCACTACTGCAGGTAAATATTTCCTTAGCATAATTTGTGGTGTAATTAAAGATTGCAAACATAATAGAGATCACATTCTTGTTCTGTGTCTAGGACCAGACCCAGGTTCTATGATTTCTCCCTATTCTCTTTACCTTCAACTGTTGTTTGATGTAACTTTCCCATCACATACACGTGTCAAAGAGTGGAGCTCTTTTGGGATAAACTGTGTGCAGCGCTCTTAGGAAAATATAAACTGGAGACATTCTCCAGCCTGGGAAAGGAGATAGTTATTTTTACTCTTAAATTCCTTCAAAGGAAAGGCATTTAGATATGAGTGTAACAAAAGTACATAGAATGAGAGAGAGCAAGAGAAGGAAAGAAGTGATTAATGCAGATTGGCTACACTACAGTCTAGAAGATGATACTGAACTAAGAAACATGAGATTTTGGAGAAAGATTTCTCTCCAACTACAGTCACTTAAAGATACCGGTGGCTCTATTGACTGCGATTTCAAACATCTCTGACAATTGCCATCATCACCAGCTAGGAATGACTCCTCTAAAGTGAATGACTAGAGATAACCAGTACCAATTGCTCTTCCCAAGCTGCCTGGTATGCTCAAATCACTCCCAAACTCCTCTCAGGGCTTGATGGAAGTGGCCTGTCTCCAGGGGAGCCTGTCAGAAATCAGCTGAGTAGTGATGTCTCATTAGT
The DNA here is from genome assembly GCA_013400275.1 of Rhadina sibilatrix. Lineage (NCBI taxonomy): Eukaryota > Metazoa > Chordata > Aves > Passeriformes > Phylloscopidae > Rhadina > Rhadina sibilatrix. The sequence continues at coordinate 39,849 of VWYO01015457.1, read as the reverse complement.
GCACCAGCTGGGAAAGAGCCAATCCTTGGCAGGAGTCCCTGCACTGTGCCACAGCCAGGACCCCAGGGCACCATGTCCTCTGCCCCCTTGCCCTGCCAAGCTGCAAAGACCAAAGCTGCCAAGCCAGGCCTCTCCACAGCTATGGGTGGCAGCATATCCAAGCCCAGTGCCAGCGGCACTGGAAACTGCAGGACACACAGGCAAGAACAGCCAGATAAAGGTAATTTCTTCTTAAGTCTTGATTTGACTCTGGAGCAGATGCATTGGCCACTACCAGTCCTCATGATGTAGACCAAACAATTTTGAAATTACTACAGAATAGTGGGCATGAAGAAAGTGTCTCCAGGCTGGTTTTCTTTTCATTGTTTAAAGAAGACAGAAATGCCTAGAAAATTCAGGCAACAAAATCAGTTGTGTTTCTAGGAAGGTTATATATTGTTATGTTTTTTTGCGGGGCGGGGGGGGGATATCTGTGAGACTGTGCATATAATCAGTAAGTGTATCAAACTGCAGCCTAAAAAATCCTGAAACAATCTCCACAGTGAGGACATTTCTCCTGAGGAGCTGTTTGTGACTCACTGTTCCTGTCAAGCAGGTTAATGTACCTCTAAATTTCACCTGACAGAATATGTATCACAGTGTCAGCTGCATTAGGGAATGATGAACACAGCCCAGCCGTAGTACTGTTGGACACCTTGAGGTTGTTCTCAGCAAGCACAAGTAGAGCAAGGAACCTGCCTCAGTTCCAAAAAAAAATAAAGGGTCATGGCCAGCTCGAGGCCATAGTAAGGCAAGTTCAACCACTTGTAAGAACCACCATCAATCTCTCTGAAATGAGCCTCCCAGGTTCTTAGAGGGAGGGCATGCTGAGGTGGAATCTGCGTGACCTGTTTAAAAGCAGAAAACTGACTTAGAAACAGTGTTTGGCCTCTGAACAACTTCTGTTCTTTTGAAATTGCCTTCCACCAGTCCATCACACATAGCAGGCTCAGCCTGTGCAGCCACAGGGGGCTTTTGCTCTTCCCTGTGAGTGGCTGGGAGATGCTGAACTGCAGCACACTCAGAGTGGGGGCCCATGTGCCACGAAGATGCTCATGACTCTGTTGACCAGAGGAGCTCCAGCAGCTTATCCTGCTTTTGGGATCCAGCCTTGTATCTCTCTGCTTAATGGATGTACCAATCTATATGGGTTTAGCTGGAGATATTCCAGTGAGTTTATAGACCATGACTGCCTTGTAGTGAGGCTATCAGTGCTTTAGCCTTAGCCATGAATTACATCATGATTACTTCATTACTATTGAAAGAGAAAAAGTTCACACCCCATACATCTCTTAAATGGAACTAGGATCATACACACCCCAGCCAGAAATTACCTTTATCTTTCTGGAAATGAGGTTTCCAAGCCACAAGACTTTTATTGTTGTACAAAATGATGCCATCTCCTGTACTGAAGGTCCTAGGACTGCACTACACCTGTTACCAAGGAGCTGGAGGCTTGGATCTGGAGTGAACTTGGGTGAAAAGAGGGAAGCGTTCCAGCTCTTGTCTTCTCTGACTCTCTGGCTGCTGTTATGGTGCATTTTGTTTGAGCTGATGATGTTAGCTTCCACTATGAGATTTCAGTTCCCCTTCAGAGCTTGATTTATTTCTCTTGTTTTTTTCAAAGTCCTTTCTTTTTTAAAGTCAGAAGAGTGAAAAAATACACTAAAGCAACTATAATCAATTCTCAATTATCTATCTATGTATCTTTATCTATTCACTGATGTCTTTTTTTGCATAGCTCTTGAAGGAATGTATGGTGGATGCAGAGCAATGAACAAATACCTCCAGCCACGCTCTCATTAAAAAAAAAATCACATCTAAGTAAACTAGTTTTGATCTAATGTCAAAGGTCTCAATTAAACAGAGCAGATGGTTTGGGCCACCTGTCTGCTCTGCACCTCTTCTTCTTCATCACTCCTGATGCAACACTGACGTCCAGCAGCACAAAGATCTGTCTGTGAGGCACCTCTGCAGATGGGCCACTGCGGTGGCTATGGTGGGTAACCCACCAGCTTCAGCCAGATTTGTGGTGCATCCATTCCATGAGTAATCTGCAAAGTCCTTTAAATCTCTGGTTTCCTGGATTCCTTCAGCATCCCTTCCTTCACACTGTAAACAAAGACAAACACTTTATGAAAGATTTACTGAAACAGTGGTATCCTTCTGCTTCTATGAGTCCACAAACCCACATTTGCTAGGTAGAGAATAAGCAGTTAGCCAGACAAGATAGCCCTGGATCAACAGACATAGCTAGCAGTTAATGTGAAATGGACTTATTACTCAAAATCCCTGAAGTTCCCCCAGGAAGTCTGAGTGATTTTTCTGCCTAGCTGCATTCCTCCTGATCCTGCAACTGGCACTCTCTCCCCCAAACAATCAGAAAGGATTCAAAATCCACAAAACCAGACAAAAGGTCGCATTATTTTCAAATGTAGTTTTTGGTTTGGGTTTGTTTGTTTTCTCATGAAAATCAGAAACATGTTTGTTGGAAAAAAAAGAGAAGCAACTAGAAAGTAGCCCTCAACTGGTAACCTTTTGTTTCCACAGCTATATTCTCATTAAATTACCAGCTATCACAAGACTGTGGATGAAAGAGCTGGAAATGATGAGATGTCACATTAATTCACAGCTGGCAGAGAACAGTTGGACCACATGGCTGCAAGTAATTCCTCTGAGGACCCCCTCCCCAAGGAGGTTCTGCTCACCATTCACAGTGCTGTGTTATGCTCCAGGAATCTGCACCTCAGAAGTAATGGAAAGAAATTGCTGCAACCTTTGGCAGACTCCATGGCTCAAACTAATTTCCACTAATTTCTGTGAGGACACTTCAGGACAAGAAGATAAACTTTCTCTTCCCATGGACTACTGCATGCGTGGTAAGAGTTAGACAGGTTTACAGACACACTCATCTGTCCAGAAAGGATGGGAAGCATGGGGCATGCAAGCTTGCTTATCTTTCATCCAGGATGGTTTTGTCCTGTTGCTAGAGGACTACACTTCTTAAGCAGCATAACATGACAACTAACAAACCTTTAAAGCCTCAAGGGAAAAAAATTAATGTACTGGTGCTTGGAGCAGGTTTTAATCCACTGCTAATGAAGCCCTGAGGAAAGGCTGCCTATTTTTATACCCATGTGTCAGGCAGAGGTCTAAGCCACCACTCCAAGGCAAGCATGCCACCAAGGCCACTCCCTTCCCATCTGCATGTGGCACACTCCACCCACTTACAGCCATGGTTCTGACTGCTACCTGTAACTGTGGGGTTTCCCTCTTCCTACCAGGATAACTGCGTGTGGCTGCTGAGAGCTGCTCATCACAACCAGTTTAAAGCCCACATTTGTGTAAGGCTTGCCCTGTGACCACTGAACAGAAGGAGTGCAGGGCTATAGAGGAGTCAGAGACGACACACTTCGCAGCATCTTTGGTGGCTCTTGACTTGGGTAGATTTAGGTTGCCATGTATCACTCCTCTTTAAAACCCCTTTCTCACAATTTTGTACTTTTTTTGTTTCTTAGGACATTGGCTTAACCCTCATAGGCATCCCACTGCCCTCCACTCTCTATATCCTTTACAACAGAGCCATGGGTTGGAGTCTTCCACAACAAGTTTTGCCTTCAGGCCATGGAAGTGTTAAAGCTCTAATGTGCTCACAGACAGGCTGTGCCTTTCCATCCTTTTCATCTTTGAGGGCAGGCTTGTATAAAGGTCCAGAACCCCCTCCCCTGGGTCACTCCAAAGGCCATTAAAGTTAGTGGTAGGGCATGTTGCAGGCAGTGACAGGGATCAGGTGGGCAAAAGCTTCATAATTGAAAGGACTTAAAAATTCAGGATCAATTGATCAGATGTGGCAACCTATCAGCAGGCAACTGGTTTTTGAGATGTTCCCAGCCCAACCTAGCTCAATCTTCAGAAAGCATCCCTAATTCCCACGGTGCCAACAAGGATGAGGTGTGTTTGGCATTTCTGAAATGAATCTCAGGAACATTGTAATGGCAAGCATCCAAAGACATTTCAGGTTTGGAGATTATGTAATTCTGAGGTCAAACTCATGCCCAAAACTTTGTCTCCAAAATATTGATGGAAATGCTTTGCCACATATAAGTCAGATATTTTTGTTGGAAATCATTGTGGTCACCCCTGCTGCTTTACTGAGCACATATTGTTAGTATTTTTAAGAAAGAGAATCTTACAAAGTTTTTCTCCTCTTTTAAAAACAGGAGGTTTTTTGGGAAAAAGCTTTGCTGCGGAGTGGTCTCAATGCAATAATAACTATTCCTGCTCAAGACAGAGGGCTTCCAAATTTATTAAAAAATACATGCATTTGACAGTTTTACTGTGACTTATTATGAATGTGAAGTAAAATAGGGGGATTTTTGTGGTTTGAATCGTATTTCTGCACTTATATATGGTAATTAAATGTAAAAAAAAAAAAGTCAATTAAAAAAAACTTTGGCAAGAGATTAGTCAAAATATGTACATTTTAATTTTTAGGGGCTTGAGGAGGCATTCCTTTGACATTTGCTTTTAAAAGAATGACTTAAAATATGACACTTCAAAAGCAGCTGCTTTGTGTGTTCACAAAGTGGTTTCCATATGCAGAGATCATGTCAGATGTACAAATATGTATGTGTCCACATGACCATAACCATTGATAATAGGCTAAATAATTATTTACTTAGTGCCTTCTCAAGACTGTTAGTGCCCATTTTATAGGAAATAAGTACAGATAACAAATGACACCAGTAATAAATATCCCCACCTCATCCAAAATGCCAGGGAATGAACTGCTGTTGGCGTCATGAAAAAAGAACAAGCGACCTTATACAGCTGTCAGGATTTTCTTACCTGCTTCTGTGAATGTGATTGTGTCTTGACCTGGTCACATAACTTTTTAGTATCTCATCTTCCTCATTTTCAGAGTGGGTATAATTGCCTCTCTGAGTGCTGTCCAATATAACAAAGCAAAGTGCACCAGAAGCACAGAAAATCATTCCAGGAAAGGGTTGTTCATTGTTATACATAAAAATTGCCTGACTAGCTAGCGCTGCTGTGAAGGACAGGAAGGTGAAGTGCTTGGGATGGAGAGCTCATCAAGATTTTTTTTTTTTTTTTTTTGTTATCTCAAAATATTACTTAAAATAAACTGAAAGTTCAGATGTGCTATTGTGGGAATGGGTTGTGCTCAGCCTGCTGTGCTTTGTTCCTGTCTTGTAGGCCTCTGCTCTCTTGCTAGGCAGAAGCCCCAGCTATGATCCATTCCTACTCCTGCCAGAAGGCTCTTTCCAGAGACAGTCCCACACCTGCCTTGGGGACTGCTCAGCTGCTGGGCCATAACTGTTCCTCCTGCTAGAAAAAAAAAATGCTGCCTTTGGGACAAAAACCATCTGCTCTGAGAAAACCCCTGCAGGAAAGCCAGGCAAGCATGAGGTCTCATGGGGACTAGGAGTGTTAGTACAATATAAAGTCATCACTTGAGACAATTAAGAAATCTCCTCACAGGAGAAGTGATGATAAACAGAGTGTTGTGTGCTACCTGGTGTTTATCCTAGAGATTTTGAATTTAAAAGATAAATAAACACACAGCCTCTGAGCATCAGTCAGGAAGAAGGTACAGCTGTATCCAGCCAGGACAGAGGTCTGGTTTTGTCAGGGATAAGGAGACCTGCCTTGCTTGTGCCAATGCATTTCTGTACTTTGTTGCCCATATCCCTTTGTTAGCCTGCAGCTCCCTTCCCCTGCTTGGTAGCCTACCCAAATGGAGATGTGTTCTCAGTTCATCTCCTTTAATCCCCAACTTTACCTCTGCTCTGAAACCCACCTCTGAATTTTCAAGTTTGCAGTGCTTTCTGGCCCCTAAGGTGGTGGTGCCTGGATGCAGTTGTGAGCTGCTGTGCAGGGTGCAGATGTCAAGGTGTCCTCTGCCTTCTTTAGGGGCTCGTGTGGGAAAGTACAATGTGAGCTGGGTCCCCTTACACAAAATGAGAAGATAGGCATCCAAGTCTTCCCTCTGGAGATGGGGGAATGTGTTTCTGTGGAGAGGGTTTACCTCTTTCTGCTGGCCATGGACCGATGTCTAACTTTGTTTCCTTCTCTGAGACCTAGATCTGCATGATCCAAAATTGTTAAGTATAATCCCTTTGGCAGCCCCCAAAGTCTTGAGTCACACACGTTGTGATGCTGTTTCTCCCAAAGTGGCAGAAGCCATGCCAACACCAGGAGGTGGCAGGCTGGTAGTTGTGTCCCCCATCCTCACTTCTCCATTGTGTTTAGGACAAGCTGGGGTCTGGTGGCACAAACACAGTTACAGTGAGCCAGCAGCAGCTGGCAGGGAAAAACTTATGCCTTCACATACAGACCTGTCAGCAAGGTGCTCCTAGTGTCGACTGGTCTGCAACGGATGGTGTGGAAAACAATGAGATTTGTGCATTTCAGGAAAAAAAAATGACAAATAACATCTGCCCTAGGATCATGCCAACCAAATTTATATAAAATATCAATATTGACATGAAAATCAAATGTCAAATTTAATAAGCACAGTAGAACTTTCCAGTCACTAACTGCAGACCAGTAACCCCATGCATCTCCAGAAGTTTGGGTGGAAAGAGTAGAATAGGAGGAGAAGAAAGAGAAGCATTCTTTGTAAAATAAAATACAGACATTCCCATAATTAAAAGAGGAATACAACCTGAATAACAAATCACAGACATTAACACCGAGATGAACACATTTATAAAGAAAATAATAAGCAAAATAGATGTAATTGCCTCCAAGCAATTTTGGCACATTTCTGCCTTGCATTAGAGCCCAGAGGTTTTGATGGAGAACTTTGTGGCAATGCTTGCAAGGCATGTGTCACAGTACAGGAAGGAGGATTTTTTCATTGCATTCTCTAATGCTCTGCTGTTGAGCACCAAAGAGGCACCTTTTTTTTTTTTCCTAAACATGTTCTTGGTTTGCTGGTTTTGGTGATGGTAGTGCTGCAGGAGCAGTGGCTTTTCCAGATGGCATTCTGAAGGCTCCTTCTCTTCTGGCTGAGCCATCAAAAGTCTCTCAGGAGACAGCAATTGCTTGGAGGGAGCATTCATCTTACCCAGATACCCATATCTGGCAGTTGCCTCCATGGACTGCTTAGGAGGGATACAGCACTAATCTGCATCTGCCAACTGCCCTGCTTCACATATTCTCTTAACTTCTCTTTGAAAATTGTCATAGAAGGAGGCTTCCAGTCTTCTTCAGATTTGCCAGTACGTTTATAACATTTACTTTTATCTTTTGGCAAAGAGTTTCACAGGCCATGAACCTATTCTTTGGGAAAGCACTTTCCTTTTTTCTTTCTACTCGTCAGTTCATCACTCATGTGAGACCAGATGCTGAACTAGAGGAAAGCAGTTTAAAGCTTGTCCAAACTAACCTTCTTTTAAAACTCACCCTTTCAGGTCTTGTCAGCAGCTCCAGGCATCACCAGAGCATATTGAAAAGCAATTTGTGACATCTGCGTTCTGCAATTTAAGTCTGCATCTTGCCACAAACTGCTTAAACTGGAAGAGCATTAAAAGGTTAAAAGGACAGCTGCAGAGAGCAAGCCCTCCCCAGGGATCCAATATTAGTTGGTCTCATGGTCCTGGAGGTAGAGAGAGGCTAGCAAACAATTGCAGACATACTACAGAGCATGGCTGAGAAAGTCACTCTCCCACTGCAATTCTAACCAGGCAAGGAAGAAGCTGAATCTCCAGAAAGACCAGCACTTCATCTTAGCTGAGCATATTCACCCTGCCTGAGCAACTTCATTGACTTCCTGTGTAAATGAGCACATGTTGAGGACCATGCAAGCTCGTGGTGGGGGGAAATTACAGCGGAGCACAGAGAGCATCCGTGCTCTGTTTTTCTGTTGTCTGCAGAAAAACATTCAGGATTTGGCCCCAACAGTCATGCAGAAAATAAGAATCAGGGAGCACAGCACCTGAGCAGTGGTGGGGAGGAGCACTCTTTCCATTCCCTTTCCTTCCTTTTGCACCACGTGCTCTTCCCTTGGTCCCCACATGCAGGCCTTTAGATGCATGGTTAGGACCACACCTCTTGCTCTCCTGAGTGACACATACTGCATGGAGCTGAGTGCCTCTCTCCAAAACCCCCATCCTGGCCTACNGCGTTCCCTCCCTGCTGTGGTGTGAGTCACAGAGGGAATGCTGGGACCCTTTCCTTGCTGTGATGTGTCTGGCAGGGAGAAGGAAGTGTTACCTGATAGTGAGGTGATGATGGGAAACTTCATGGCTTTGATTGCCTACACAGGGGCAAGGAAAATCAGGCACATGTGATTTTATTATTTTTCTCTTTCCTGTCATACTTACACTGATGAGCAGTTTAACTAGCTTAAGTGAGTTTTGAAGTGAGTTTTACACACTATGTTATGATCTTAATGTATAGCATCTAACTAAACTGTTAATTTAAATTCTGTTGCTATAATTCTGCACCAAAATATTCTACATGGTTTGAAATAAAACTCATCTCTTTTCTCTGGCACACAGGAACTAGAAAAGAAGGCAAGAAAATAACCCTGTCTTAACTGTCCAAGCTAAAAAAAAGCACTCTCAACACTCATGAAATAAAGTACAGAAATTGAATCATTCAGAAGAAAAAAGGTTTGATTTTAAAATCTTGTCAATGACAGTTTGATCCCTACTGTGTTATGTGCAACTGTGTTACATGCACAGGTTGCATATAAGCACATGGCAACAAACAGAAAACGAACTGAAGGAGGCTGGATATGGGCTTGGGGCTTTTCTTCTGAGAGGTGAATTTTTATTCCCTCTGCAAAACCTGGTTTCATGCCATGTGTGTTAAAATCACCACTTCTTACTAGCAGGTAGAGTTTAGAGATAAAACAGAAGAGCACAGGGCAATATTAATAAAAGAAACATTGCTTGTTCTCCAACTGCCCACAGAGACCAGCAAGAAGATCCCTGCACAAGAGCCAGCATGGCGTGCAGCACTGCTTCAGATTTCTGCTCTTTCCCAATTTAATTTGTTCCACATGCTGTTTACCCACTGATTCTTCCAAACCACGTCTTGGCTAGAAGGCAGGTGATGACAGGTCATGGAAAAAAACAGAAGAATTTTGCAGCTTGTCTTGGCTGTACTGAATATGCCCTCATGCTTGGAACAAACCAAAAGCTTTGTGCCATTTACAAACTGTGGCAAGTCCAGTGAGCTTTCCTTCCCTGGCAAGAGCTGGAAAGATGCACCAGTGCTATAAACTACAGCGAGTTGCGGGGATGGCTTCAGTGCATTGACACTCAAAGCAGAGAAAACAAGGTATGGGCTGTCTTGTACAAGCAGATGCATGAGTGTGCTTTGCTCTGGATGGGTGGCAGGGGACAGGGAGACTGTTCTTTGCAACCAGTATGTGTCATGCCTTCCTTTACTGCCTACCTGGGAGCTGCCCTTGAAGCAAAAATTATCCACAAATTCCTTGTCCTAGAAGCCAATAAGGTGTCACTTGCTAAAGATACACCAGGAAGCAGCTCATGAAGCTGACAAGTATGGCAAGGTTTACCTATTTCATTGTGTCAAGGCTTCACAGTCAGTAAAAGTAATGCCACCATGAAAATGCATAAATTATAGCTCATGCTGCACAAACCTAATCTTCAATAAATAGACATGAGGAAAACCTCCTCTTTTGCAAGTTGTCCTTACTCTGCAACATGCAAAGGAAAGGAACCATATAGCTCTGGCTCCATTGGCTCCCTTGGAGACTAAAAGATACTACCAAAGAACCACTTTTTGGTAGTATCTTCTCTGCTTCTCCAGGTACCACTGAGGGAAAGCCCAAGACTTCACATCTGGGATCTGAGCAGTGGAAGTGAAAAGCAAAGAAAAGGGGAAGAAATATGACATTTGGAAGCTTTGTTGCTCCAGTGCCCATGCTTTGTCCTGGCAGGCACATATCCAGAAAGGCCACAGTGCAAGCAATAGGACTGAGCCTGAGCATGGGCTCAATGGCAGGTGAATAAATGTGCTGGAATTTGCGTCAGTACATTATTTTTGTTGCTGGACCCCGCTGAATTTATTTGACCTGGAAGTCACCGATCATCTCCCCAGCTGGGAAGAGAACAGCAGCACATGCTGTGACCTGTATAAAAATCTAAGATAGAATGGCCGAGAGAAAGAGAGGAATCTATGGAGGTATATTTATGTGCCGGTGTCAAAAGGTCAAGTCCACAAAATCACTGGATAGTTACACCAGTATGATATGTCTCTGTACCTAAAGATGAATGGAGATAGAGTTGGAAAAATGCCTGTTGTGCCATGCAGTTCATCTAATTTATCTCTATGAAGATGTATCTCCATTTTGTGCAACAGTATTTGGCTAGTTTTTCAATGTCCCAAGAAATGAAACTTCCCATGAAAAGTTGCTTCACAGACCACACTGAAAATGCTCATGGTGTTTTTGGATTTGGTTGTTGGTTTTGTTGTTGTTGTTGTTGTTGTTTTGTTTTGTTTTGTTTTAATTCCATCAAAATTTTAAGCTTACTAATTTTACTTCAGTACTAATGGATGCATCATTCTGAATCTCACTTAATGCCTGAATCTCTCAAAAATCTACAGATAACCAGACCTTTATCAATATGATTCTTTCAATTAGCTTTTTCAGTGTTACAATTATTTTTTCCTGGTAATATAACGTAAGGTTCCTTAAACCCCAGCCATCAGCTGCTCTGTGATTTTGTTTGCCATGGCAAGTCAGTGCCTGACTGCCTCTTGGCTGGCTAAAGAGTCTTGAGGATCCTTCATTTCATTGGAGTTAATCAGGATCTGATTTTAGTGTAAATTAAAATAATCCATCACTACAAAGATGGTAGAATAATTCATATGAATATTCCACTCAGCTACATACTCTTGCCCAGGTATTTGACGTGCACAAAAGCTTTGGGCACACTGGAGGCTGTCCAAAGGAGTGAGCTACCCCAATGCCAAATGCTTTTGTTACCTGTTGCACAGCCCTAACTTGCAGTCTTCCTTTTTCAGTTTATTTGCTCTGTAAGACTTACCAGTGCATTGAAATCCGGACGCTGTGCCAATCCAGAATCCAGCTGTGCCACTTTTTGGGAAAAATTAATTAAAAATTGTTTCTAACCTAAAACCTGCTAAAATTTCTGCCTTCTTCAAGATTATCTCTCTACTAGGTTGTGACTGGCAGTTTGGAGTTGGCTTATCAGTATTTCCTTGCACATGCCAGCATTAAAGGGAAAGTACTTGCTCCTGTCTCCAAATAAGAGACGTTTTCCATATGTGCACTCTTCACTCTGTCCTGCCTAGTGACTATACATTAAGATATTATGCAGGAAAGGTTGCAACATTTTATAGCATAAGTCTGTACAAGTGAGAAGCATGTCTCACCCCTGTTTCTTGGCTTTGGGATATTATTTCTTGTAACTCTCTTACCGCCTGGCTGGCTTGTGGTGCTTCAGGTTTCAAGTGCAGAAGCAGTGCAACGAAGTAGGGCTTCTCCTGCTTGGAGTGGCAACATACATGAAACCCTGTGGTCCCTTCTGTGCCATTGTGGGGGCATGCCCTGCAAGAAGTAAATGGCCAGCCTCCTTCAAAACAAAACTGCCAAACCACTTCCAAAGGAGCCTCACAATTATTTGCATGGAAAGAAAACTTATGACTTCTTTCCTCACTCAGAATTCAGAGAGCTGGTCTGAAAGGGAGACCATGTTCCTTTAAATAGCATAAGCATTGCTGGAGCAGGATTACATCTGTCACAGATAAAAATGCTCTATTTATGCCTTATTGTAATCCATTCACTGGTTTATGGTCCCTGTGTCCTTCAGGGAGTGTTGGAAACCCACACGGTGCTCCCGAGTGCTACATTTTGCATTCGTATCTCCAACTCTGTTGACAGATGTGTACAATCACACTCAGCAGTCAGACAACTCCCTCTTGACTCTGTATCAGAGGAAGAGCAAGAGGGCAAATTATTTCAGCTGAGGTCGGCATTAACTTAAGCTCAAAATAACTCCCCCCAGATACACCTGTTTCAGACAAAAGCATGCAAGTAGGAGGTGATCTTCGGTGAATTCCAGCCACTTCCCTATTTCACATTCTATTTGGGGGCTCTGCCATCACACATGTAGACAGCATACATGCACTCAATTAAGCCAAAAAATCTTTAATCAACCTGATAATTGGGAAAAAAAATTATCCTCCCCCTGCAAGTGGATTGTAATGGGTTAATAAATACATATTTCCCATTTTACGTATAAGCATTGAATATGTAAATACAGCATGTTCCTGGATGCTTCAGGGGAAAGACGATAAATTTACTGAGAACAATCCATTAAAAAAGTCTGATTAACTCACTAATGTTAAATTAAAACAAGGTTTCTGAGAAGATACCATTTAAAAAATAGTTTCCAGTTTCTCTTAATTTCAATTGCTGGGAGTATCAGCTTCGTTGTTCTTAGCCTTTCCATATCAAAAAATAGCTTCTTCTCTCATTCCTTATAATTGGCCATTCCTAACAGAGCTGAGTAGTTCCAGAGAAATGCGATGAATCACTGATCCTCATTCCTTGTTGCCTTGTGATCAGAGATCCACCCGTCCTCCAGGGCAGGGACTTACTCTTTTGACTGTGATCCATCCACCAATGTTGAAGGGATCCTGGTCTCACTGTATCCTGCTGAAAATGCAGCAAATGCATCAGGAAACAGAATAATGTTTTTGTCAATCTCAGTTATCAATATTGGTGTGTACTGGCTATTGTCTCTAAAGTCCTTCACAACTGCATCTCAGATAGTAGCCTGGGGTTTAAGCAGAGATTCTCAGAAGGGTTTGGGAAGTGAAAACAGGACTTTGCTCTTGAAACCATCATGGTTCTTGAAATAACCCTTAGTGGCGTAAATCTGTTCTCTTTCACATCCACTTAAACTAGAGTTTAAATTCCCAAGAACTGGGAGATTTTCCCTGAGTGACCACAAAGCTTCTTATAGCTGGAGGCCAAAGCTGACAGGAGGTACCATCCTATTAACCTCAGCCAGATTTGGTATTTTTGTTGGCTGTCCTCAAAAAATAATGGTATTAGCAGGTCTGACTTAGAATATAAAGAACTGTAGCTCCCTCACAGTAGGTAACCAATCTGTGCAATTGGACATAAATGCTGATAACAAGGCCTCCTTCCAATTAGGAAGCAATAAAAAAAAAACTACATCAGCAAAAATTCCTGCAGGCGTACTCCTTAAGGCTTCTTTGTGTTCTCATAAAACTCAAACATCTTTGCCATGCAATACCATCAGATTTAACAGCTGCTCATACAATAATTTAAACACTGGGTTTTTGGTTTTGTTTTTTTTTTTTGTGAAACTGCCCAGAAAAGACTGCTTGATGCTGCTGCTGGGGTGCTGGGGGTCAGGGCTGGAGGGACAACTTTACACAGGAGATGCACAGATGGACATGCACAGCTACAGAGCTGCAACCTCTCTGTGCAAGGGGAGTTTGCTAAGGTAAGCTGAAACCTCTGTGTATGCATTTTAGTTTTCAGAAAGCTGCTGGAATGGAATGTACTTGAAAAAAAAAAAAAGGAGTTTTGAGAGCAGTCACAACAAATATAAAATGCAGGTTACATGAAGGTCTGAGATAACACCCCCAGAAACATCCTGCCCTTGGTCCCCTCTGTCTGAACTTGGAGGGATGGCCTCTAACCACTGCAGAAAGACAGCAGTGCTCCCAGACATATACAGAACACAAATTGCACAGTTCATTTTTCATCCATGTCTACACAGTTCCTCAGCACAGACAATTAGATTGTTTGATAGTCTCAGCCATTTCTTACCTTGTTAGAACTGCTTGGCCCTCAAGAGAGCCTCCCTGGTCATGGTACATCTTGTGGGCCTGTGGTCACCATCTTCCCCAAGGTCCAAGTCACAAGTTTTTGGCAACATGTATGTGCACTGTACATGCAACACAATTGGATTTTAACATTGCTCTGGAGTGCTGAGGAAAAAATGAAGGGAATTGAAGAAGAATTAAGACCATGAATTACTGGACTCATGATGAAACACTCAGTGGCTGTATTTGAGTTTTGTTTCTGACATCTGGAAAGTCACTTGTGAATGACATTGAGGACTCTCCAAAGAGCTGCTGAGAAAAAGTTCTTGAAGCTATCTGGGGTTCAGGGAATAAAACACATCATCAAACAAAGGCAAAAACAAAACAAAACAAAACAAAACAAAACAAAACAAAACAAAACAAAAAACAAACAAAAAAACAAAAAAACCAAAACAAAACAAAAACAAAAACAAAAAAACACACAAAACCCCCAACAAACAAACAAAAAACCCCCAAAACCCAAACCAAAACAAACAAACAAACAAACAAACAAAAAACACAGCAAAGAGAAGAGCTTATAAGATGGCACAAAACTTGATGTCAGTGTTGTTAACACTGGAAAATATATTTTTTGGTTGTTTTTTTTATAAGGTGCAGGCATGGTTACTTTTTCCATATTGCTGGAAGGATTGATTTCACTGCTCACCAGGCTGCAGAAGGCACTAGAAGATGAAAGTCCCTTCTGGGGCCGACGGCACCTGGCAGGACTAGGGTGGGAGCAGAAGAGGGGCCACAGCACAGCAACCTGACAAAACAATTTCCGACTGCCTTGATGCAGTTGACCTAGAGACTCCCAGACCAGATATTTACTGGCTAGGAAGAAGCAGTTTTCCTGGCAAAGGGTAGCAGCACTGCCTCTGGGAGACTGGAGTTCAGTAGCAGGCAATAGAGTTCGCCAAAAGTGGTTTTTAACAGCCACTTTGGCTGTGATCTTGACAGACATTTCTGTCAAATTGGCCTGAATCATCTCCAGCACAGCTCCATCTAGGCAAGAGACATAATATTTATTACAATCTCTTGGAGCAGTTTTATAAATGCTTTGTAAATGGCTTTTTTGATTTGCACATAACCTTCTTTAGTGGAGATACTGAGCATCATTGAAGTGATGTGGCTGTCTGTGCACTGGGTAAATATGAGCTAATCTTTCTGGTGACCACAGCCTTTCCTTCAGTTCATAGTAGGAATGGCCCCTTCAATTACAGTTAAGATTCATGACTTTGCTGAAAGTTGATAGCTCAGCATGCCTGTGTCTATGCCAAAAGCCTGTGTAGGATGCTTGGACAAAGCCCAGGTGAGGAAAGAAAAACTACGGTTGGTCTGCTAAGAGACCCAGTCAGGTCCCCAGAATTAGTGGCAAACCAGATGGCACAAAAAGGTAGCTCAGGATAAATACTCCTATTTAGATATGTGTGAAGCTTAGACACTTCTGCCCTGTTCTAAAGGCTGTCTCACAATATTAAAAAGGGATGGATTGAGTGTTCCATATCAGTAAGATCTGCCCTTACACATTTAGTGTGGCTACATTTTTCTCCCAAAGTAACAGGTTCATAACTTCAGCAGTGAAGCAGAAAGCATGGGATTTTCTGCAGGAAGTTTGCCCTCCTGGAGGCAGACCCACTGGTAAGTGCAGAGTCCTTAGGTATTCCAGATTTTTCAGCAATGGGGCTGATGTTCTTTTCAAACATGGTAGGCCTTCAAAGGTGTTACGCAGCTGGTAAGAATGACTTTAATGATTCCTGAGAAGTTCTAAAAGCTAATGAAAAGGTAATAATGTGAAAACAGAAAAGGAAATAGATGGTGTGAAGTGCTGGAAGGCTGAGAAATGTCCTGTTAAAGAAAAGATGGAAGGTAATCAGGTATACGCCTGAGGTGTGAGATGTGGCTGCTGTAAACCCCACTGGTCTTCACAGGTTTTATGAAAATGGACTGTTGTGTAAAGTGATAGATACTAGAGAGATTTATAAGGGCACAAAAAAAGTCAAGAGCAGAGTTAATAAAATTTCTTCACTAAAGTGCTAGAAACAAAGTGATCACTAGATAGAAGAAGCAACAGCACATAGAAGGACACAGAAACGAAAGGGTGCACATCCAAAGCCTACAGCAAGAAGCTTTAGCCTGCTGTAAGAGAGAAGAATCAAAATCTATAAAAGACTTTACTGAACAGGATGAAACAGATGCACCATCAGGAGTTAATAATAAAGGATTGTTGCAAACACATTTCATACTGTTGGAGATCTCCACAATTTCCTTTGATTAGAAAAGAGCTTTTTGGTGGAGCAGTCCAGAATCTTTCTGTTGAAAAACACTCAGTCATAAAAAATATTATATTAACAAAAACATTTAGATATTTGTGTGTGTGTGCTTGTGCATGCCTCTGAATATTTGGACTAACATGGATGAAATTCTCCAGGAAATAAATCATAGGTTTTGAACCGATCTACTTTTCAACACTAGAGCTCACTCTACAGACTTTTATTGCTTTTCAAGGATTCTTCCTGTCCAAGCAGATAAATTATAACAGTTTTTCACTTCAAATGTTCTCATATGCTATAAGGATGCTATATACATCCTACTGAAGATTTTTTTATGATTCCTTTTTGCTTTTATTGAGAATATTAAAAGAAAATCATATAGTAGTTAAAAGTTGACTGGTTTGATTCTCGCACTGATCTTTGTAGCTGGGAGCTGCCAGAGATATGTTTGCTATGAATGAGAAGAGGGAACACCTTGTGTACTGCCCTTGGAAATTTCCACAGGTATGCATGCACCTATTTCTCACTGCATGTGGTGCAGCCATGCAGTGGAAACGTGAGTCCCCTCCTTTTACACCCAAATAATGGCAAATGGAGGACAGGACTGAAATATTACAAGAACCTTGCTATAACCAAGGTAATGCAATGGGTTTTGTTTAGACGGGATTTGTTTAGACCTGCCTTCACAAATAAACACCTGTGTCTTGTGCGCTCACAGCAAAGACACATTTAGGAGCACTTGGGTGGCTTGCAACTATCTGTAATTCTGAGACTTTGCCCCACAGATTGCCTTTTCTTAGAGTAAATGGCATGGCTGGGAAAGATTATATAGTGTTTCTAGCATATAGCACCTTTGCTGAAATGTAGCAGCTAGCCAGAGCTAACAGCAAAACAAAACCAGTTACTCAGAATTTGTTCCCTCCACACACAGAACTCCCTTATCAGGATGATGCTTTCAGTCATTCCCTCTAGCTGAAGCCAGCCAGTATGATACTGAAGCCCAAAACATTTGCTTGAAGGAGACAGCTTAAGGAAGGCATCTGGGAGAGGACAAGAGCAATAAACAGACCAAATTCACTGCTCTGGGAAGCGGGTAAAACTTAATTGCTGCCAACTGAGTTCAGTTATGGGTACAACTCTGGGGAAGGAAACGCAAAAACCAAAGTGTATAACTTAGGCAGACATTGTACATCATTCACTCTATTTATATGTTTTAAAGGGGACATCCCTGTGGCAAACAAAATAATTCTACAGCGTCTGTTTCTGTGGGGTTGTTTTTTTTAGGATGAATCCCTTGATTAACAACAGGGCCAGAATGTCTCCGCGGCCCATTGCTTTGCTTTTGTTAAAGCAAACCCCCAGTCTCCCCCAAAATTCTCAAGCCTTCCTCTTTATTAAAGAATTATTGGCCCTGTAGTTTCCCCCACACTTCCCCAGTTCCAGCCCTGGGCGTGGGAAGCCGTGCACAGCTGTGTGCCCGGCTTTCCAGCCCGCCATTGTGACGGCTGGAGCTGCTGCCCAAAACCTTGGAAACAGATTTTTAATTTAGATTTCTGGCCAAGCTGTGGCCTATTTTAAGCCTTTAAAAATACTCTGGATCTCATGCAGATCTCCACTGCCTTTAAATAAACCAGTGGCAACAGCACAACTGAGCTTCCCAGTGGCAGCCCTGGGTAAAATGGGGAGGGGGGATTAGGATCCTGCCCATGGTTTTGCAGTTTGCATAGAGGATAGAGTAGCTTCAGGTTTTGTTTCAGACTCTCAGCAGAGGCAGACCGTCTGCTGTTTTGTCAGTTTAATGGGAATTTAATGTATCTTTTTCTTCTCTCCAGATGTGTTAACAGATAACACAGATCTGTCTCTATAGCCAGATCCCTGAACAAATGTGCAAAGATGATAAAGGTGCAAAGAGCTTTCCCTTGTCCTCTCCAGAATGTGTCACAGGCTGTCCCAACCTACAGGATGTTCCTGCTACCTCCCTGCTGCTTTGCAGGACCTCATGGTTGGGCTTAGCAGGGAGAGCCAGGGAGCCCCCCATCACCAGCTGAGTCCTAGTTAAAAAAAAATCGTTTCTCCAGAGGGGGGAAGTCCTGTTGTAGGGCATCATAACTTTGTTATCAGCTCTCTCCCAGCAATCCCTGGCATTTTGCACAAGGTGCCCCTAGCCAAGAACTCTGCTTCTGGCAGGGTAGGAGGAAGCAGTGGGCAGGGGAACCACATGAGCTTGGCTATCATCTACAGATCCCATCAAGTATTTCCCAGTCAGAAACATATTTAGTTGGGAGACAAGAAGATTTTTATGGAATCAGAGCAGTTAAATTCTGTGGTGGACTCTCATAAACAGGAAGACCAAAGGATGATCTGTTTTGAAGTGTAGTTTAGGACATGACTGGGCTTACACGGTGTAGTGACCTGTGAGCTAGGCTGCAGGTCTAGCAGCCTGTGCCTGAGAGAGCCAGCCTCTCTGGAGCAGATGGTGAAGGCATCTCATTCTCCTCCAGGAACAGGGATAGGCCACCTTGTGCTGCCACAGCATAACAGGGGTCCTCTGACAGAAGCAGTGTCTTTACAGAAGGAAAAGCCCTTTGTCTCATCTTTTACACAGGGCAAATAGAGACAACTTTCTTCTGATGTCAGTGAATGGGGTTAGTTTAGATCAGAGACCTAAGGAAGATGGTCTGAACGTGAACCATTCCTCTCATTTGCTCTTCAATATGGAGCATAGATATATAGGTCAAATATAAAGGCACCTGGAGACAAATCCATACCACTGGCCTGCAGACTGGGTTTTTCTCTGGCATCAGGCATGGCTGTGGAGTCTGAGGCATTGCTATACTCAGTGACATGCTCTTCTCTGTGCACAATGATTGAATGAAGATTGTGAACTAGTTTGCTGCCGCACTTTTATAAGTCCCTCCTCAAACCTAACGCTTATTAAAATCTATGTTCTTCTCAGTTAGACTTTGTTACAGTTGTGTCTTGATGTTAGTTTACTATGTCACCCATCACTACAGGGAAAATAACAGCAGCCAATTTCTGTACATTGGAATAACATAGGCTGGTTATAAGCTGTCCACTGTGATTCAGTATTTCCTGAACTGTTAATGCATTTCTTTTCAGCTGACAGTGCTCACTGAAACTGGAAATCTAATTGGAGTAAGAGACTTGCACAAATCTGCTGTCCTTTAAAATTTGATTTTGAAATCAATGGCAGTGTAGTCAGCTTCACTGATGCTTTGTTTTGTTGGGTTTTTTCATCACAATTTTTCCTTCAACTACTGTGCTGATTTATGTGTAATCAAAATTCATGAAAAAAAAAAAAAAAACCCACAAAAAAAAAACAACAAAAAAACAAAAAACAAAAAAAAAAAAAAAAAAAAAAAAAAAAAAAAAAAAAAAAAAAAAAAAAAAAAAAAAAAAAAAAAAAAAAAAAAAAAAAAAAAAAACCAAAAAAAAAAAAAACCACAACAAAAAAAAACCCCCCATGGGACACAAGTGACACAGTACATCTGCACAAAAGCCTTGAAAGCTATGCAGATTTAGTCAAATAAATCAGACATCTCATGATCCCTGACCTAGCAGCTCTCCATGTATGATAAAAGCTTTTGAGGGGAGACAAGACTTGTCTGCTGCAGGCAGTCTTAGTTAGGACAAGATTAGAAAAAATTCATGCAGCTTCTCCTCATCAGACAATAGCACTGCCTGACCATGCAGGGTAAGATTTTTACTCAGTGACAGCCACTTCCTCACTCCATCCCTGTGGCCTCTCTCCTGTGTATCTGCCTCTGGCCTGTTTGGGGATTAGTTTGGAGGAGTGAAAATGATGGGCTCTCAGAGTAGAGTTTAGGGAAGGCCCAGAGGGTGAGTAAAGAAGACCAGAAACTAGAAGTTGATGGGCAGGGGAAAGGAGCAGAAAGACAATGTTGCAGGTTTGTAAGTCAGAGTTGAAGTCATCAAGAGATGTATAACACAAACTGATAGCCAGCAATATGTGAGGGAACTCAAACAATACGGGGATTTCAACAACAGTAATTTTCAATTGAAATAAATATACCATCCTTCCAAGAGGACAGCAATAATTAGGGAGGAAGTAATTTCACAAACAAGCATAAACAGACATCAGCTCCTCAGGGTAGGAGCAGAGATGAGCATGGTCCCTTCCCCTTGATATAACCTTGGGATAAGGTCCAGACTGGGAGGGAAACATCAGAAGTCAATGTGACTTGGCACTGGCCATCGCCAAGGGAATGTGGTATGTCAGACTCATTTCTAAAAATCTTGTCTTGATCTGTCTCAATTATCAAGGTCTGAAGTGCAGGCAGCTCTTCTGCAGACTGCACAGGATGGGGCATGGGCACACAGTGGTTTCCCAAACCTGTTCTTCGGCCTTGCCAAGGTCTGTCCCCTCAAGTAAGAACCATTTTTCCCTTCTTTTCTCTAAGGCATAAGTCTCTTCAGAAAGAGATGGGAAACAGGCCAAGGTTCAGTTGGTCTTAATCTTTTCCCTTCTGCCTCTACCTCGTGATCCAGGTCTCAAGAAGGGCTGTAACCCCAGTTTCCATCATGCAGCTATATCCTGGCTGTGTGGCAGATGGTGCAGATCCTGCACAAACACTGGTCCATAGCAGTGGTGGGGGTTCAAATCCTACAGCACCCCAGGGTAACTTTGTCTGGGCTTCACTTAAACTGTCACTTACCTTTTGATCTTCCTTCAGTGCATAGGTTGGGTGATAAAGGATTGAAACAAGCTTTCTGGCACAAACCAGAAAATGTCACCTTTGTGAAGCAGTAATTCCTGTGTGCAAGCTAGCTGCCAGTTTGCACACAAAAGGGACAAAGCACTTGTGTAAGGATATTAAGTTCTAAAGTCGAAAGCAGATTTACTGTGGAGTTTAAGACTGATCAGCTTTGTCACTTTGCATCCCTCAGTTTAAAAATCAAATGAAAGATGATTCTTGCTTGCTTTTGGGTTTCTGAGAAATGCGGTTTAAGAAATAAAAGTATAAAAATGTACGGCATCTGCAAAACAAGCCATAGTAAATAATATCTATTCATACTCTATGTAAATTCACGCCCTAGATTCACAAACACTAGTTCAGAAACTTGTTGGCAGGAGATGCAATAGACAAATATACAGGCTGTTGGCAGAAAAAGCACTTCCATTATTCATTTGTCACTAGTACCCAGGACTGTGATGCTATTCAAGGTAATGTACTGTCTCAAAATAAATCTTTTATCACTACTCACTTCAGCAGCCAGAGCTGGTGGAGTATACAGGCTCATACAGACACAAGGCCAAATGACAGCCGTGTCTTGCTGGAAATACTCCATTGCAACAGTTTCATTTCAATACTATGCACTGTTCTCTTTGAGGATTTTATCAAGTTAATGGTCAGATGTGTCTGCTGATGGACTCACTGCTGATGTGTACAGTGCCTTATGTGCACAACAACTAATAAGCCACCTTTACAGCAAAGTCCAGGATCTGTAGCAGCCTATAATGAAAAAGTAGTAATGACAAATGACTGACAGCACTGGAAAAGGTGAAGGGACTTTGTGCTTCCCTGAAGTTTGGACCACAAGAATGATAACAAGACCCAGAACAGACAGAAGCAGCAAGATAAACTTTTAAAAAAGTCTTTCTTCCTTAGATGGACTGATCCAAATGAAAATGAAAGCTCAGTCCCTGAAGAGATGAAACTGTATATGGTATTAATGATTTTGATTCCAAGTCAAGTCCATCTTATTTGAATCAAATTCGGGTTTTCATCAGTCTAGATGCTAGAATAGACTTGAAAATTGGCAAAAAGAAGAGCAAAATTTTCAGCTGAAGCTTTGCATAACAACAACAGTGAAAATATATATGCACCAAGCACGTTTAATTACAATTCCATACAGCAAAAGAACAATGACAACTTTACCTGTGCTTCATAAAGTATTTAAGTTTAAAACTTACAATTCAGAGTCCCTTCTTCTGTCTGGAACATGATGGAGGTGGTTTGGTGTGTGGAATCTTAAGCATAGCAAGGGAGACGATTTTCTAGTATATAAACTCCAAGAGATAGGAGAAACTAGGCAGAAAAAGATGGTTCCCACAGAGACTGATTCACTCTTTGTACCTGGCTAAAAGAATAAGAAGTACTTAATAACCTAATAAAATATCTAAATGAGAATTGATGGAGGTTTCATGAAATTATGGGAAGTGAAGAGGACCTTCCTTGTGTGTTTTGGATCTAGTTCATAACACTGCACAGCCTTTCAAATGCAGTTGTATTCCTCTGCTGTGTCCCCCCCCTCAAACACAGAGTAAGTGAATAAATAGTAGCAAAAAGAATGAAGAAAGAGAAAAAAAAAAACCTCCTTTTTTTTGAAGAGAAAAAGAACGGCATTTGTGAGGCACGGGGCACACAAGGGAGCCACTGCTCCCATAGTCATTATGGGACAGGAGGACACTCCAAAGACATAGATCTTGGTTCTAACAGACTCACCTGGGGGCTGGTGATGGCAGGAGATGAGCTTGAGGAGGTGAAAGGAAGGGTGATTGTAGGGGAGCCAGCAGCACACATGGGAGGGGGCATAAGCTGCCAGGATGTGCCAGTAAAATGCAGGGTATTGTGCAAACAACATCCAGGTGAGGCATGAGAGAGACCATGATGGGAGAGCACCTATAGCACTAAGTTTTCAGAAAAGAGGGGTTAGGACACCTAAACTTTAACTGTTTGGTGCTGCTCATGGCCATTGGAATTGCATCTAGTGTCAGGTAATGCAATTACCCTAACATTGGGGTCCCCCACAGCCTGATGGCTCAAAGCAGAACTGTCCTGGAGAAACACTGGGTCCTGTGGGGACTCTCCAGGGGCTCTTGCCTGCTTCCTTGCTGTGCCCTGAAGGACTGCCAGGCATTGCCAGTGCTAGACCACAGCCCTATTCCTTCCCCATGCCTCCAGCTTGCACTGGTGCCTGCATCTATCTCAGCAAAACTGTGATCTTCCAGCTGCTCTGCATACATCCTCAAAGAGCTCCAGGACCAACCAAAGAATGGCATAATGGCCCAGACCACCATCTGCAAAATCAAATTCCTTTTGTGGCTTGAAGGCCAACCTCACTCCTTTCTCCCCTCCACCTGCACCCATGCCAGCAGCTGTTCTCCTATGGGAGGGCTCAGAGAAGTCACTTTAGCACCCTTCCTCTCTTGTGTCTGTATGGCCAGGACTGGTTTTATTCAGGAGGGACAGGAAATGGCATTTAGAGATGCAGATGAGTTGCCTGGGGGCTAGGATGTGCAGTGCAACACGATAAAATAATTGTGTATGTAGTTCTTGGAAACTTACTCCTCGAGGGTTCGATTAGCAAGGATGTCCCTGCTTCTCAAAAAGATGATGAGGGAAGTTGACAGACATAGTACAGCTTTAATCCAGACAGGGAAAATACTGTCTTTTAAATTAATTTCATAGTTCCTGTCATTTACTGCAAAGATAGCAGCCATATGTAGAGTCCATTTAGTAACACTAAACCACTTGGTTTTTCTTTTCCATATATTTGTTTCAATATATAGGTTTTTGTCCTTCAAAATCCTTCTAACACTATCCAGATTTCTAGGTCACTTGAAATCACTATATTTATTGATCTTCTACATTTTAATCCATTTCTCACTTGTGGATGTAGTCACAGCAATTCAATAGCAGAATCAGTCTTATGGGATAAATATTTGGTCCATCTTTTGGCAAGTAAAACAAGATGGCCCAGTTTGGCTGGAGAGCATTTGGTCCTGCTTGTTCTCCTGGATGCCTGCACAAACTAAAGACCTCTGCTTTTTGCGCAGTGTGGCTGTTTCTTCTGAGGGTGCACCTAAATGGTCTTGTTTCACCTCTGGTGCCTGGGCCACAAGCAAAGCCTAAGGCAGCTACTTCAGTTTTAACTGAATTTAGCACTGCTAAGTCTTTTCACCAAGGTAACAGAAACCATGTCTATTCAGTGGGATAAATAACTTCTTTTTTGGTAGGTTAGATCAAAGACACTGTCAATAGGAGTCAGGTGAGACTTGGAATAGATCAGAGGAGAATTCATACATTTCAGCAACAGAGTACTAAATTGGAATGTCAAATTCCTTCAGGGTGTTACATTCCCAACATGATTCACAAAATAGTTAAGAGGTTAACTTTCACTGGTCTAGTGCTGGTTGTAGGTTGTAGACATGTAATGAGCTGAAAGGATGGTTAAAAAACCAAAAGCAAACAACCAAATGTATGTGCTAGTGGGAAGCCTCTTAAACCAGACAGAAAAGCAACAAGAAATCCCCCAGTGAGGTTTAAAGGTGTTTGCTAGCATCTGTACAAGCAAATCAACAATATTACTTATCAGGGAGATCTACTGGGCTTCCTCAAAGCTTATGCATTGTGTGGGTGTGAGTCTTCTCAGCAGTGGAAGACTCCTTGGAACAGAACAGATTTGAGCACTTGCCTTTGTGCCTCACACCAGTCAAAGCACCTAACAAAGTCAGGTAGAGCCTGGCAGCTGAAGAAATAATTCCTCTTTTCTCCTGACCTACAGAGTGCTGGCATGGAGGTAGAGCTGATCTTTTCTGCTAATGGCATCCTGACTTGTATAAGCAATTGTGAGGCCAGCAGGACCAGGAAAGTGAGCATTCTCCTGGCACTGGTGAGGTAACATCTGAAATCCTTTGTTCGGTTTTGTGTCCCTCACTACAAGACAGACAATGAGGTGCTGGAGCAAGCCCAGAGAAGCAAGGTGAAGGTCAATGTCTTCTCTCAGGGAACAAGAGACAAGACATGAGGAAATGGCTCAAGCTGTACCAGGCAAAGTTTAAGTTGGATATTAGGAACACTTTCTTCACTGAAAGGATTGTCAAGCATTGGAACAGAATGCCCAGGGAAGTGATGGAGTCACCATCCCTGAAGGCATTTAAGAGATGTGTAGATGTGGTGCTTAGGGACATGATTTAGTAACTGTCTTGCCAGTGCTTGAATAACAGCTGGACTTGATCTTAAAGGTCTTTTCCAACATCAATGATTCTATGTTTCTATCCTGTATGTTTCTACCCACACAGTGCCTTCTGTTAACTTGTTTTGCTCCTTTCGTGATATCATTTGTCTTTTCTGGTGGTTCTAATGACCCTGAGCACCACAATAAGTATCACCACACACAACATCATGAAGAATTCTCATAAGGATACAAAATGTCTTTAGCTAGACCTGCGTCATAATATGAACCTAGAGTTTGATGGCCTCAGAAAGTCAGAAGGCATCAGGTTCAAATAACTGCCACGTTTGTGAGCCTAAAGGCTACTGAGCATGTATTTGTGAGCCCAAAGTCTACAGCATCCATTCCTGCTCCTCTGTTGCCCTGGCTTCAAACCAGCACCCCTTGCTTGTGATTTTACCATCCCAGAAGAGCAAATGAAAAAAAACATTTCTGTGCTGTGTTTGTAAGAAGGACGTAAATACACTGGGAACATCTTCAATGAGGAGAGAAAATGTGGGAGAGCATGGGCTTTCATGTGGCATCACAGCAATTATGGGATAAATGGATGCAGAGAAAATGGTATTGTGGGAAGCTGAGCTCTCAGCATATGCAGGTCCCTGGGATAATACATCATTCCTATGCTACATGATCAGAAAGTGCTGCAGGGAGCCATGAAGTATTTGACTGGGCAGTACTGAGGGCTGTTAATCTTGCAAAATGGTCTTGGGTGTGAAGAGTTTGTGTTCCACAGAGCAGTGACGGCAAGGCTGCCCCCATGAAGTACAGAGATTGTGGAGAGAGAGAAATGTAAATACATCCCTGTGTGTGGACTGAAAGGCTGATACCTGTGAAAGGCTGGATGTGTGGCTGCTGCCTTTTACTCTAATTGAGGAAGGAGTATTTTACCTTACCTACTCATCTTCAGATCAAATTTTCCATTCCCTTAGAATGCCAAGCCTCACCTTCCCATCTCCAAGCTGTCGTGGGGCGCATCTCTGGGGTGCATTCACACAGTGCCACACTGCCCTCACAGCCAGTTGGTTTGCTAAGGTAATGTAATTTACTCTTGAGGCTGGATTTTTCTGAGGGCTTGTTTGATCAGAGCTGCCTCTGCCTGATGCACCCCTATGCCAAGTCCACACAAAAAAAAAACTCTGCAAGGTACCTACAGAAGCAAATTTCCACCTCTCCACAGACTTAATTTCTGATGCAGTTTTGGCTTTTGCTTTATGAGTCCAAGTCCTTGTTTCTCACTTTGATGACTGTTTAATCAGATAGTTTAACCTAAAATACAGAGTCTTAAAATGGCTCCTTAGGCAGCTCACATTTAATTGCAATCTCTCCATCTAAAAGTTTTCATGGTAAGAAATTACCCTGCACTGTTTAGGATATTATAAAATCTTAAATAAAAAACACACAGATGTTAGTTTAACATGAGAAAAGGAAGTCTAATGAACAGCTTCTAATCCAAACAATCCTCTCACTTAATTTGCTGTTGAGGTTAGATATTCACATCAGTAACCTGATGGGTAACATCTTATATCAGAAAGATATTTGCAACCCAGGAAATTCAAAATTCACTTTGAATTAAAAAGGAAAAGAACACCAAATAACTCAACAGAAAATATGTGAAAACTCAAAGATTTTTCACAGAAAACGAATGGTGAAAATTCCAGAAATACAGAAATACCTTGGACTAGTCAAAACAAGAAGTGTGTCTGATTCTGCCCAAAATGAAAATTCTTTGTAGCAAACTGCAGAGCAGCAACAAACACTAATACTTATTTCTAACTACACATGATGTGCTGAGAAAGACATAATTGCTAAATAGTTAAAGATTCATGAGTCTTGCGTAATTCATATGTCCATTAATTTAGGCAAATATTTTTCTTCCATTAAACAGGCCTGCTCTTTGGTTTGTATTCTGTGCTTATGGTACATATATGTTAGTGGATTTTCCACTTGACTTGGTGAGATTTCACAGCAGCTTATCAGTAAAAAAGGAGTTAAAAAATCATGGTACATTAATTACTCATAGACTCCAAAAATGGCATTGGTGCTGACATAAGGGAAATGTTGTACACACAACCTATGTCTTATATTTAAAACTGATAAACCTGAATAAACCCACAGGCATACACACGTGCGCGCACACACAAATGCCTGCTGCTGCAAATTCAAACAAAAATTGCTTCTGTGTGCAGTTTCACTTCTCTTTGCAGCTGAAAGGATGAAGGCCAAAGCATCACTGGAGACTCTCAGTCACTGAAACCTATCCTCCAGGGATTATAATTACCCAGACCCAACTGTTCAGCAAAGGGTACTAAAAGCAAAGGCTTCTGAATAATGCCATCTTCCTAATTACCTAAGGGTTTCTATCTTCAAGAGACTTGGCTGATCAATTCTCAGAAACTCTAGAGCTAAAGTTCACGCTGTGCTAAGGGAACAGCTTGATGAATCTGATCCCCTTTGCTTTCCTGGAGTCTATGCAACAGCGAAAGCTGTTCCTCATCCCAATGATTCTGCCAGAGAAGGGCAAAGACCCAGCTGGATGACGCTACATATACATAAGCATCCAAATATCAGATGTTCTTTCAAAATGTACCTATAAACCACCTCAGCCTCTTACATCTGCAAATTTAGATGAAAATCTCACAAGAGTAAGTTTTTCTCTGAAATCTCTGAAAAGTCTGCTCCTTATTAGGCCAGAAGTTTTCCATGAACCACCTTGGCTACCGTGCAAAAATGTAGTCCATGTTCAACTTCTGTGGTGTCCCTGACTTTTGGGAGCTCCTGCAGCAGTACCTCCACGTGTTTCGTTATCCTGTGGCCAGGAATGGGTTCCTTTGTCAGAAAATACATGGGCTGTTATTTCCAGAGTCTGTCCCCTCTTCCTTTTTGCTATAAAAAGAAAGAACAGAAGGCCCTAAAATACTTTCTCT
Source organism: Rhadina sibilatrix (assembly GCA_013400275.1). Classification (NCBI taxonomy): domain Eukaryota; kingdom Metazoa; phylum Chordata; class Aves; order Passeriformes; family Phylloscopidae; genus Rhadina; species Rhadina sibilatrix. Next base: position 11,744 of record VWYO01015457.1, on the reverse strand, counting down.
CTACCAGTGGTTTGTAATATTTTTAGTTCCCGTTCCCCTTTCTTCTCATATGCATTCAGCCCTTTCTCGGCTTCTGGCATCTGCTGCCTGCTCTGGCCTACCCTGAAGCTCTGTATCCCAGCCTCTAGCCACCTCTTCCAGATCTCACATGTAACCCGTCTTCTCCCCCTCAAAAACCCCCCCTGATCCCCACTCTGCAACAAAGGCAGCCTTTGCTCTCCTCTGCCTTCTCCCCAGCCCATCCAAACTGCCTGGCAAGATCCCAGCTGCCGCCCCGCTCTCTCCAGCTGCAGCCACCAGCCCTGCTGGCTCCTGCCCTCAGGGGTATAGAGGAAATGTCTGTCTGCACTGAAGCGCAGCTCCCCGCGGCCCGTGTCCCCAGCCCGGCCCGTGTGACAGATGCCGCCGCTGCAGGGGGAGAGGCTCGGCCATGGCGAGGAGGCAGCACCGCACCCACAGGCACAGGCAGTGCCACCGCCACAGCACGGCCTCTGGCCCGCGGTGACTGCATCCGCCACCCCATCCACCTCTGTCCGTCCACCCTCTCTCTCCGCACCCTGTCCCTGTGACTCAAGGCAAATCCTGCTGCCTGGAAAACAAGAACACCTGGGGCATAGGGAGATGGGAGATGCCAGGGCTGCTGGGGGTTCCAGGGCCCCTGTCCCTCGCCCTAGCTCCGAGATCTGCCCTCGGCCTCCATGCTGTGCCTCTCCCCCTCATGCAAACCATTCCCGGTGGCTGGGTGATTCCTAGTCAGAACTGCATCCCTTACTGCATGCCACTATTTATTTGTTATTCAAAGCATGTTAGCTTTGAATTTTTCATTCAAAGCATTCTTGCCTCTGCAGCTTGCCTGGGCAAGTGAAGCTGGAGGAGCAGGCTCAAACACATCAGTCTCGATGCTAAGAGAGTTGTACTCTTTTAAGGAAGCTTATGCAGTGATAGATCTCCAGAATGAAACCCTGCTTCATAATGAACATTCAGTGGATGTATTTATGTCAGCGTGCAGCTCCAGATCGGTTGACACTCAGTGAATGCTTATGACTGTGTGTGTACTAAACAAATGTTCAGTCGCTTCAACTCTTTGTGAGTTAAAGTCCACTTTAACGGCAACCACAGGTTGGCCTGTCTCATAAGAGTGAGTCACATGCAATTTTTCAGCTGAAGAGATGGGATGTGATTGTGTTTCAGTGGAAAAATAGAAAAGCTCTCATTGTCTTCCTTTGAGCTGGATAAAAAGAAGAAATGGAAAAAAGAATAGAGATTTTCTGTGCCCTGGCTAATCATTTCAGAAAGATTTGTTTCAGATAAGTTTCATGAGTTCCACAAAACGAAGAGGTGTATGAGTTTGATTCAAACTTTTGTTAAACATTGTCTTTGGCTTAAAGAAAAACACACAAAATTTCAACTGAAAAGAGGATTTTTTTTCCTGGCTTTTACAGGAACAAGAATAAAAAGAGGTTTAAAAATGGAACTCCCAGAGCAACCTCAGCTAATGTGTTCTGTACCACGGCATGATAGAAAGAGGAAAAGCTTGTGTTCCACATGCACCAAAAGCACATTTTTAACAAGCTGTTCTTTATTCTATTGAATCACACTGTTTATATGTTTTTCCCCTCTACAAACAATTTGTGTGCTTTAGACAGAGAAGGGAGGAACAAAGAAGAGAAAAAAAATGGCAAAACAAAGCAACTTATAAATGAACTCAGATTCATTCAACTGAGATAATCAACACATGCTGTACTTCAAAACTGTTGGAAAGGACTGCAGAACTACTTCATTAGACAGGCTGTTGTATAAAATCCAGACCAACAGAGGCAAAATTCCTTGTGAAACCATAGAAAATACCTATCAGCCATTAGAGCTGGATTTTCTCCCCCATAGCATATCCCGTTGAGAGGATAAAATGTAACATTTGGGCTGGAACTGCTGAAGTCCGTCAGCAAGGTAATCCATTTCATCTTGCGTTCTTCTCAATATTCCTTTTCCCCATCATGTTCTCTCTTCCTTACACTACCCTGTTTAATTGGCATTTTTGATGCAGCATTGCAGTTTCTGATTGTTTTCTCAAGACAATCACTGGTTTGGGCTTTAGGGAACTCATGAGAAAGACAAAGCACATTAAATCCCACAGACGTCATCCTGAACCACTGCCACATATTTCCCTCAGCAAGAAGGAGATTTCCCCCTGGCAAAGAAAAGAAGCTCAAACCTTGAAAACTTACTGAATCCAATGACCTGCAAAGGATGGAGGTGACAGAGTCACATAGGTGCTTCTGCCTGGTGTTTCTGTAGATATCTTGTTCTTCTTCAGTTATTACTCCTTTGACAGACTTTTCTGGAGGCCCAACACCTTCAGAAGACATGGAGTCATTGACTCCTTCCTCTGTGATTGTCCACCAGCTACTCTCTACAGAAATGCAGAAGTGCAGGATGTTTTTAATGCTCCTCTGACCTGCTCTGATTACCCAGCAGAACACAATCAGAAGAAGGGGGACTTTTTCCTCTAATAAGCAAGCTGGTTTGCAAGTGTCCATGGAGGCCACACAAAACCCAAAGAGCTTAATGAGCAAAAATGCAGTGGAGCATGAGATGGGCTCCATCTCTGCGTGGTTCCCTTGTCTATGCTGGCACAAAGACAGAAGAAACACCTGTGTCCCACTGCTTTAATAAACAACAGCTTGCAAGTGGTATGGCAACGGGATCCATGCATGAATTTGGAAGACACAAAGCAGTAATGAGCAAGAGCCATATGTCTTCCTGTGTGACAAATGAGAAGGTGTGGAAGGAGCCATGACCTGCACAAAACTGATTAATACAATGAGTGGTGCAAATTTTTTGTGGAACCCAGGGATACTGCTCTGCTAGTCAACCACAGAGGGGAACTGTGCTGCTCAGCGCTGCTATCAGATACAAAATCCAACTAGGAAAATGGCTTGATTTTTATTTGTTACTTTAACTAAATCTTTATGGTAGCTCAGTACTTTAAAAGAAACTCATTACAGGGAGTATGGGAGGCAAAACCTGCTACATGGCTATAGGGTGTCATTTAGCTGCAGCCTTACAAAACATTGCATGCAGGTCTGCTGCTCTGCTCTGCTGGTGCAGTGTGGAAATCAGTTCTCAGCTCTTTTAATGAAAGAAGGTCAGAGTCTCCTTGTGAGGGTGAGCAATACAGCAGATCTATGAGCTGACCATGCACACAGTGGATGGAAACACATGCACACAGAGGGTGGAAACAAAAGCTGGGGGTTCTTGAAAGTCTTCGGCTCACAGGTCTGGCAACTTTTGGGCTCTAGGGAGCCTTTTCCAGAATGTGAGGGTTGGGAGCCTGTTGGCCGCACAGGGTTCCCCTTGGTCAGCACTCTGTGCTGGAAATGTTCCATCCTTGTCACAGTCAGTTATTTCAGACCCTAGTCTTAACCTAGGACTTGTCCACGAAAAACTGCACAGTTCAGCAGCTCCCCATGTTCAATGGGTAGGTCTCCATACCAGCACTCAATGGGGAAAAGCTGCACATGTACTTTGTACCAGTGACCAGGCAGCACAAGGTGGGGGCTGGCTGTCCAGCAACTTATGTTCAAAGAAGCATTTCCCTTAAGAGTATGTGTGAATATATATGTTTAATCTTCTATACATTGCATAATGTGTTCTTCTTCATCACAATCTTCTATCACACACCTACTTTACATGGTTTTAATTGGATAAATATCCACACATTTAGTACATAAAAATGTTACAATCACTAACAATACCTTTATTCAGTTAATATTGTATCACTGGATATTATATTTGGATATTGCCTCATCCATTCAGTTTCCTCCACATTGCATTTTCAGTATCTTGTTCAGAACTCAGCTGAAGAAAGATGTAATTTTTCTGCTTGTTGGTCTATTATCAGTTGTATTTTTCAGGCTTTCTAATATTGCCTAAGTATCAAGAGTTAAATGTCTCAAGTCTCAGTAGAAGTGCTTTCACCAGCTGTGGTGACTTCTCCAGATTACTTTCAGCACTTCAAGATACAGTTGCTTGTGCAATGGTTAAAGACAGCATGAGACCTCTTCACAAAAAATCTGAGGAACAGAAAAAAGTCTTCAACGTTAACAAATCATCATGTAAATAGTACAGGGAGTTGTTGCTAAAGGAAGGATCATGAGAAGCTGAGTTGTCCAAGAAGGTGGAAGCTGAAAACTGGTGATACTCAAAGCTGATGAATACCCCTGTGTATTTCTTTCATTCTATTTGCACCCAAAAAGTACAAAGGAGAAAACTCCTGTACATTCCCAGATGGCAGAGAAGAGAATTTGGAAGTACCCCAACAGTTCCTAAACATGATGGGAGGAGACCTGTTTTGGAGGCAGGATTAAGAGTAGAATTACAAGAAAAGGTCCAAATGGTGTTGCTATCTTGTCTGTGGAGTATTGACGTTTAGAAGTCTTGACGTCAAACCTCTTCCTGACATTTGGGTACTCTCACATCTCCCAGCCGCAGAAAATGCTGGTATATACATTTCAGTCACTGATAGGAAATGCAAGCGTGCACCAGCCCCTTATCAACCTGCCCTCAGGACTGAGTCTGCTGCCTGTGTCAGCCAGGCTAAGCATAACAGATGGGACTGGAGGATGGATACTTGCCAGTTACAGAAATCAAACTGGGAGCTGTGTTCCCATGTCTGGATGAAAGATCTAAACATGCAGAACAATTTATAAACCTGCAAACTGACAGACAACCTGTATCTCTCCTGCAGCAACTTCCTCAATCCCTGCCCAGGTGGATTGGGCTGTGACTGGACAATGTGTGTGGGAACGTGTGGACTGGATTCTAGGCTTGGTGAAAATATAGGGTCTCAAGGTTAAAGAGAAAGGCAGTTCTTTAAAACATGTATTTTTGTCCTTTTTGTTCTTTTCCTCTTCTCATCTGCTCTTTCTCATCTATTCTGCATTTACTTTTCCATTTATCACACCCGTGCTTATTTAACCTACACGCAGAAAGACAGAAATAAAATAAAGCACCCTGAGACCACTATGCATAAACATTGTGTGTGTTAGATGTTTTTTCCAACCTTTTTTCTGGCTACTGAACCATAACTTCCATGATTCAAGTCCTGTCAGATAATCTTGTACAAGGATTCATCCATGGCTGGTCTTTAGACACTGGCACGCTAAACATGAATAATGATAATGACGATACATCCTGCACAGTGTCACACAAGTAGCTTCTCTTTGACCTGTAACAAATCAATGAATAAAACCTGTGGCCTGGACGCTTACTCTAGAGGGTCCTTGGGCTCACTTATTCTGGAGGGCTCTTGGACTTGACATATTCATGCAACAACATTTGTTCCCTGAGCATCTCTGGGACTCACACACTCCAGAACCACCTGCAACGAGAGCATTGAAAGCATTATTTCATCCCTAGGAAATAGCAGGTATGAAAAATAAAGCCAGATTTAAATGTGCTTTGACAAGTTTTGTGTCAGTTTTTGTTTTGGTTTGGGGTTTTGTTGTTATTTTCTAATAGTGTGGTGTAAAGTGCATTTTAGTTATGTGGCTCATATGTTCTCCAGAGAATAAGAAGCAAATTTATGCCAAGTTTCCTGTGCAAAGACTTGGGAGAATACAAATACTAAATATTTTGTCAGAAAAAGTGCAAAGAGTATCCTATGGAGTAACATCTATGCAGCTCGTGTCAGGATGGTACTGCAGCTTCCTAGGGTCCTGTAGAAACAAGTCACAGCAGGGCATGGTTAGAAACACATGGTGGCTCTGTTTGTCTTTTCTGGTAGTTGTTCCTGCTCTGCTCTGGTTCTGGTGACTGTCCCTAAGGAGAAAAAAAATCCATTTCCAAAGCAGAACATTTGTAAAAAAGAAAATACTTTCAGATGGGCCAAACTTCCCCTCCATCCTGACGTACAGAAGAGCAGTGCATGCCCTCAGGTCCCGTGCTCCCAGGCTGTGGCGGAGAAGATGTGGGAAGGGGTGACCCATGATGTACAGAGGGATGGCAGTGCTGTGCTCCTCCAAACTTGTCCATGCACTGGGTAGGTGTCTCTGCCTGAGTGTTTTGAACACAGCCAAGAGCAGTGGAGATCATTGCAGCTGGGAAAAAGGAAGCCAGAGAGTGCCATGGCCCCATCTGACCAGAAGGCATGTCACCCTGGCATTGTACTGTGCTGCTGTACATAACATTTGGGACCCAGAGTGCATGTGTGAAGCAGGAACACCCTCAGAGACTGGAGGTGAAAAGCAACACTGGATGGATAACTCAAAGCAATTAAACAGTGGGTTTTGAGGTGGGCTCACATGTTTCCCTGTAGGGTAAGGCTGATGTTGATAAGTGAAAATTAAATGTCTTTTGCTTATCCCCTCAGGGTGACAACACCTGTCAGATGCAGCCATAACTTGCACTCAAATCTCTCTCACGTCCTTTAGCTCTTGGAAGTAATAGTTATTTTCAGCACCTCTGGGCTGGTACACTGTCACTGAGCTGGGAGAGAACTGAAGCTGCCATCAACTCCTGCAAGATGGGACGGAGGAAACAGAAAGAGAAATGAAACAAAAAGAGAAAGTGAAAGGAGGAGGAGGGAGCCTCATAAAGTTTGCTTGTTGGTAAGCTTTCCCTACCTTCTTTGGTTCATTTGTTCACTTCTGGCTCAGTAGAAGGTTTCCCAATCTTATTTTTGACCCCTCCAGTATGATTTCACCCCAATTTCCTATGAGAATCTGCATAAGATATGGCAAAAGCCTTTCTAAGCTGAAATGTAAGTCAACAATGCCTTGCTTTTATCTGCAAAGCCTAAAACTCTGCTTCAGCAGGAAATTAAATGAGTTTAACACAATTTCCCCTGGACAAATGTACATAAGTTACACACCTATTTTTCTCCTTTTTTCTCTCTCTCTCTTTTTTGTTTTGCTTTGATTTTGTTTGCTTTTTATTTGCTTTTTGTTTGTTTGTTTGGGGTTTTTTGTTTGTTTGGTTTGGGCTTGTTGTTTTTTTTGTTGGTTGATGGGGGTTTTTTGTTTTTTATGGGGGTTTTATCGTTGTGGGGGTGGTGTTGTTTTTGTGCTTTTCTTTTTTCTTTTCTTTCTTACAAGGGCATAGACAACTAGTAGCTGACTGGTTGTTGCTGTAGCTGAACTGCCAGCTGTGTTGTCCCTGAGATCATCTTGGCTTTACTCCTTTCAAGCAAGTTGCACTATTTACCTTTTGGACGACCTTCTGGTACTTCTCATATTCTTCAAAATATCTTAATATCTCAGATTTAACTAGACAGGATTTAAAGGGCTTAGGACACCAAATAAATAATTAGTTAAACTTCCCAAAAAGGAAGGTTGAAGCCTTAATCTGGCAGCAAAAATGAACCTCCAAAAAAGAAACAGAAGACCCTTTCTTTACTGGCATCAGATTTGTTCTCAGGCAATTTTTTGAGGTCACTGGCATTGCTTCTGATATAGCTGCTTCAAGGACAAAATTTCAATGCAGGTTTGGTTACAAAGAATTTTGGGACAGTTGGAAATGGAAGCTAGGTCAAAGAACTGTCCTTGATCATATTTCCTTGTCTAAAAGACGTGTCTGAAATACAGACAGTGCAGTCTTCATAAACGAAGACTTCATAAAATAAGGGGTCAGTAGGTTTTCTTGATCTAGAGCTAAGAATAATCAGGGCTGTAGCCAAGATGCCTAGAGACATGGGTGACAGTAATTAGTTTCATGCTGTGTTTAAAAGATAACATTTTAGATGTAATCACCAGCAGCTCACAAGACAACAGAGGATGGATTCAAATAAAATACTTAGAGAAAGATGGTACATCAGGCCAGCACTGTGTGAAATACTCAGTCTTCCTTTTGCCTGGTACTTATTAATGAAATGTGTAGAAAAATATGTCCAAATTTGATGCAAAATTAGTTTTACTTATTGTGCGTGGAACATAAGCTTTGGTGGTGGAAGCAGCAAAAACTTCAGGGCAAGGTTTAGGTTTAAGGCTTGACATTGCTCACCCTCTGTTTCATTAAAACCCAAACTGCTCTCTTCTCAGCTGACTGGCAATCTTTAACCTGGAAGGTGCCCAGCTGGTTGTAAGGTTGTAGGTAGATGGTTATGAATTGATTTGGTTTGCAGATTCACCTTCCTGCTTCACACGTGCCTTTAATCTGCTCCCTAGTGTGGTGTGCCACAGCACCAGCTCTGGGATGGTGAAGGACACTGTCAGCCTGGAGTGACTGCAGTAGGAAAGTAGGATTTGGAAGGTGAAGGAAATAGAGTCTTGTTTCCTCTTACCATCAGAGCAACACAGAAAAGATGGAGAAGGCAGCACAGCACACCTTGTGTTTCAGAATGACCATCTGGGGTAAATGAGGAAGCAATTTTAGCTGGGATTTCTGTGTCATGGCGAAGTCATGTCTTCCAACCTGCTCCTGGGAAATCTCTGTCAAGGCAAAGCAGAATGAGGAGGAAAGTAGCTCAGTACCAGCCCAGCATGAAAAGTATTCTCACAAGGTATTCAGCAACAGGAGGTGAAAGAGGTTAAAAAAGGCAGGCAGTGTCAACTACACAAGCTGGGATCTTAAGGCTGCTTCTTTTCTGAGTGAATATCAAGCACCCTGACTGTGGGCTTTCGTAAGGCAGTAATTTATTCAGGTTCACTTCATGCTCATGGAATCACAGAATCATTAAGGTTGAAAAAGATCTTTAAGACTGTAACCTTAATTACTCAGCTGGATGAAAGAGATAGCTATACCTAAAGAAATTATATATAAGCTGTACATACTTAAGAATGCTTACTACATCTTTGTAATGTCCATAGTGTGCAATTTATCCTTTGTTAATGGAAGAAAAAAATTATTTCCAAGAGAAATCAGGCAAAAACTTATCTGCTTGTGCAGAAAAGGTAATTTCCTTTTTGCTGTATGCAGATCAGAGTTTTAAAGGCAATAGTCACTCGATAGGAAATTGGTAGCAAATATTAGCCCTGTACCATGTGTAGGGACTGCTCTGTGTCCCAAAAGAGGATTCCCAGTGTCTAGTAGGCTGGGCAGGGTATGCCTTCATGAACCACTGAGTTTCAGGCTTAACTGAGTAACTGCTCTGCACAAATAGGTAGCTGAGATGTCTTTCCTAGAAGTAACCCAATGAGCTTAAGGGAATGAATCTCAAGTAATGAACAAACTAAGTTCCAGGAGCATAGAAATTACCCTCATGTTTCTTTGGCATTTTCATTACCTTAGACAGTATAGTAAAGAGGAAGCTGAAGGTCACTGATAAGACAGGAAGATTCAATCTGAAACCATTCCTTTTGTCACTCTAAAATGAAGGCATTTTCTCTTTTCTGGACCATAAATGTTCCTGCATTTTCAAATCAAAATCTCCATTATATTTCATTGACACTTAGCTTATTTTACACAAAATGTGTGAATGAATGACATTTTGTCTGGTTCCATGGGTCTTTTCAGGATACTTTCCTTTTTCAGCTAGATGTTCTGAAATCCTTTCAATAGCTTCCTAAATTACCCTTTACTACTACTAGCAAAAACACCACTACAAGCAACAGCACAATATTGAGAAAGGAAATACAAGACATACAGACAAGCAACAGGGAAAAGAGTCATGACCTTTTATTTATACCAGGCAAACTTTATGATACATGTTATATGTACTCTATTTTATCAGTGTCTCTGGGACAACTGCCAATACCCTAGCATATCCAATTAATAGAGAAAGAAAAGACTACTCCTTGAACATGATTATGATAGCAAAATTTTCATTTAGCAATTCATACATAAAATGGTAAATCCTGAACAGTGAGATTTAGCCTGAATAACTGGCAAGTCAAGGGCCTGATTCGTCACTGCATTACTCTTATTTTACAGAGTACTTTTGTCAAACTCAACAAGCATAAACCCCAGAGAAATATGTTGGTGAGTCAAGAGACTAAGACTGACACAATCAATAACTGGTTTTAGTGCTTTTTTCTTAGTCATTTAATGTCTTTCCAGATTGTTTTTCTGCCTCAAGGAAAGAGTAATTTAAGATCTGATTCTTCCAGAACATGTGTTGCTTCCACAAATACTCTATATGATAAAAGGAAGGCAAGGAACCATACAATAGATACAGGAAGAATGTATAAAATAGATGCACAGCAGTCAGGTCACCCTGCCTGGTAATGGGCATGATGACTGAGCAAGAGGCGCAATATTAGTGCCTGACCCAAACCCCAGTGAATTCAGTGAGTTGAAGAGCACAGAGAGACTCAATTCTTCTGCTGAGTTTAGAGGTTGATACTTTAAAAACACCATGATCGCATTTACATGTAGAGTCTCTGTTCTGCCCCCCTCTACTGTGCACCATTCAAAGGCTTGGCGGAGAAATGCTTCCAGTCAGCTCAGGAAGGTGTCAGGCTGTTTCAGTCAGAGACAATGGCTATTTAAAAGCTTTGGCCAGCATCAAAGGAGCTGAGAGAGCCTGTATTAGAAGGAAATAAAAGTAGCAAACTTAGCATCTGGAAAAACGGTACAGTGCAAGAATCATTGCATTTTGCTGACAATGGTAGACTGGTGTCTGTTGACACTCCCCTTGACTTCCTCAGAGAGCACAGTCCAGCTTTGCCCACCATGCTCTGGCAGCCCCAAGTCATCAAGGACTAACTGGAGATTTGATTCAACAGGGATTCCAGATACTGAACAATGCTTAGGCATCTAAACCTTTGAAGAGTGATTCCGGGACTGAACCACAGATTTCTGGACTCCTTCAAAATGTCCTGGGATACATGAGACACCTTTCTTGAACAGATGGACATGGCATAGAGGAGAGTCTGGGAGGGCTGCACACTCTATGGCAGTGTTGGAGGCCTGGCAGGGTGCCTGAGGTGTTCTGTATGTCACTGGGTACATGTGTTTGATGGGTACACTCCATCTGAAGTATGATGGGGAAACAATCCTCCCAGATAGTGCATGGATGGCAGTCATCCTGCTGCCTCAGGTTTCAGGGAGACTGAGTCATGTCAGGAATTTCCTATCACTTTCAGTTGAGTATGGACTGATTTAGAGCCATAATTCTGATAGCTGGAATACATGAGATTCCCATCCTTCATACTGCAAGAGCAAGCCTTGCTTCTGAAATAACTAGATCAACTTACATGATGATTTCCATAGAACCATGGAGTTATAGAATACCATGCTGGAAAGGACCTCAAGGACCATCTGGTACAACTTTTCTTTGCAGATGGACAGTCTAGACAATATAGGCCAGCACCCCATCCAGAGAAATTTTAACAGTGTCCACCACTTCCCTGAGGAAGGGAAGTATCCAATTTCTTTGTAGCCACCTTTTAAATACAGGAACAGTAGTTAAACACCGATAAGGTCTTCCCCTAAGCTCTAAGGATGAAGAAACACTGTTTTCTCATAATTTCCTTACATGGAAAGCTTCCCATTCCTGTGATCGTCATTGTGGCACTTCTCTGGACCAGTCTGTCCACAACTTTTCTGCATAGCAGGGAGCACAACTGAACACAGTATTCCAGGTGTGGCCTGAGAAACACTCAGTAGAGCAGGATAAAGGGTTTTTTTTATCCCTGTTGATGATGTCTTTGTTGATGCAGCCCAGCATCCCATTGGCTTTCTTTGCCACAGCAGCACATGTTCACTCACACTGAACTTGCTGTCCACTGGGACCCCAGCTCTCCACCCAGGCAGATCCCAGCCTGTGCTGCCCTCCAGGATTTAATTTTCCCATGTGCAGACATTAC
>VWYO01015456.1:93438-218104 GCA_013400275.1 Rhadina sibilatrix | reverse complement strand
GGCAGACTCGGACTTTGGCACTCCTGAGACCTCAGGGGAGACGCGTTGCAGTACAGGACACATCAGGAGGCTCACCCGGTGCGCACTGACCATTTCCTTGCTTCCCTGACTCTGTCAATTTCTTTATTTGGCTTTGTATATTTCTTGTCCATGATTCTCACTGGCAATAAATTGTACTTTATTTGAGATTGGCTCCAGAAATTTATAACACCATGTTTTTGTTATATGTGCTGTTCCATATATCCTGAAAACCATGGTAAGATAAGAGGCGTACTTCCATAAGATTTGTCAGTATTCTACAGCAAGTGCTACCAATAACATTAGAGGTTTACTTGGCAACACGTACACCATAAAGCACTAGAAGCAGAAGAAAATAACTAGTTTTACATAATGGTAGCCTGTCAACCACAGCTCAGGGAGCATTTCTTTTTGGCCAAGAAGCAGCAGTTTTAATATATTATTGAAGTTTTGGTTGTTTCAAATCTTACAGTTATACTTTATGAGGAGAAAGAAAGGCTTGAAATTCTTCTTTCAACCACTCCTCACATTGTCCCTTATATGAGATAGCAACCCATCCTGGCTGTTTAGGGAGATACTGCTGTTTGCTAAACAAACTTTTAGGATCTTGTCCTATAGCTACTATCCTTTTTTGACTCTCACTGACTTCTAAAAGATTGATAAACTATTACATTTTCAAGACCGCATGTAAGACTAAGGAAAATCTTTACTTATAATTTTGAATTTTGGCCCCTGTTCTGGGGTCTACAATGACAATTTATATGTATTGTTAAGCAGATGCAGAGAATTATTGATTTCTGCTGGACTCATCAATGCATTGTTGCTCCTGTGACTCACCTAGGGCTACTCAAAAAGATTAGATAATTCTGTAAACTGGTTTCTATACAAATACTTTGACTTAACTGCTTTATACTTGTAATTGTCTGCAGTGGGTCAAGCAGAAAATAGATGACTCATGATAGTCCACAAAAGGGTCATTAAGAGATAATGCCAGAACTATTAGATCTGATGCCTCTGGCCTCTGCCAGCTTATGGAATTGGTTTAGCCTGAGGGGGTATAAAAGCCTGCCAACAAAAACAGAACAATGAAGACACCTTTGTTTTATTCAAAGGAACATTGTCTGGGGCTGTAACCTGATATCCTGAATAGATATCCTTGATATCCTGATAGGCTGGAAAGAATCTGCCCAGATGCATACAGAAATTTAGCAGTATGAGTGGAATAGTTTCTGCCTTCTCATGACCTACTGTGCCATGCAGGGCAGGGACATGTTCAATTACTGTAATTTGGAAAGGCATTAAACTAGAAAACTGGCATATAATTTTTTTTTTTTTTTTTACCTTGCCTCCCCTACCTTTTATAAAGCATCTTGGCAGTATCAAAATAAAAGCACTTTGGTTTGATGATAGTGTTGGATTGGTGACGAAATTATTTGCCTTTGGATTTGCTAACATCTAGGAAACTACCATCTTCCCACAAAGTAAAAATTTCCCTGGCTAGCACTCTCTCTTTACATTGCCTAATATTTTCAACTCCCTATTTGCCTTCTAAGCATTTTCCTGCTTAATTTATCTTCTGCTCCACTATAAGCTACAATGTCAAGGAGTATGCTGAGCTACCTGAGAAGGAAAACAAAGGCTGTAAGGGAAAAACTATGGAAATATTTACTGCATAATGTATGTCAGGCGTTTAATTGTTATTATCTGGCCATACTTCTGGTATCACATTTATAGAAACAATGTGAACATCAGCTTGGGGTACTCATGAAAAGGTCTAAATTTTGGGTCTATTAGGTCATGTATTTGCAATGTTAGGAAACATTTCAGGCAATGTTCAAGAATAAAGTAATGTCAGACATAAAAAATAAGGCCAGAATTAGTTTGCACTTTAAAAAAATTACTGTCATCAAACCATTAGGGACAAGGACAGTAAAAATTGTTTTCTGGAGTAAGAGGGAAGCTCAGCCAAAGGACCTGGAGGTCCTGGTTGGTGGCAAGTTGAACATGAGTCAGCAGTGCCCTGGCAGCCAGGAGGGCTGACCCTGTCCTGGGGGGCATCAGGCATAGCATGGCCAGCCAGGCAAGGGAGGGGATTGTCCTGCTCTGCTCTGCACTGGAGCAGCCTCACCTCGAGAGCTGGGGGCAGTTTTGGGTGCCACAATATAAGAAAGACATTAAACTCCTCATGAGAGGAAGAGGAGGGGCAGACACTGATCTCTTCTCTGTAATGACCAGTGACAGGACCTGAGGGAATGACCTGAAGTTGTGTTAACAAAATGTTTGTTTTTAATTGTGACCATCACAGAACGGTTTTAAAAATAAAGGGAAAAAAATTATTTTTAACATTTTAAAGTGAACCGTGTTTTGCATGTTATGGTTTCTGCCTGATGGTGGAAGAAAATGGTATAATTTAGTTCCTTCCTTCTCAAGTAATTTTCTTCCTGAAAAAAGGTGGAGGCCATTATCTGAAACAGGTCTGGAAAGTCTTTTATTCTGTTGTCTCAAAGATACTTGACAGATCAATTCTAAACATGTAAATAGGATTAAGTAGAGGCTTTTAGACTATAAGCTTAGACACATTATCAACATATTAGCTAAAGATGCTTTTTTTGTTATTAGTCTTTTTCCAGTCAAAATGGTTATTTGTTCTGGGATCCTCAGATATTAAAGTGTTGAAAAGAGCAAGGCATTAGGAAAAAACAACAACAACATTGGAACAAACAACCCAGTGTTAAAAGAGGTTCATGCTCCAGGTAAAATTACTGCTGAAAAATATTAGCAAATAGTGTCATCAGTTTAAATAGCTGTAGGAAATTGCTTTCAATAAAACATCATACCTTAAGTGCTAGGGCCCAGGGATTATTTGAGAGTGTGAGAACACACAAACCAGAGACATTGCCTGGAGAGATTCCGAAAGCATGAGATTTGCAGCATTGTTTCTTAAGGAACTTAAGAACTTCATTCTGGCCATTCAGTACTGGAATTCAGCAAAACATAAGAAAGCACACAGCTTTTAAGTTAAAGCATCTCAAATTTCCTTTTACAACCCACATACATTTTTCTCATTACACGTTCACACAAAATTTAATAACTGAAACAAAGCAAGCATTAGAAATAAGATGAATAACAATAATTTTGCAGCTTCATGTGGTCTCGGGTTGTCACACATGGTCTCAGAATAATATTTAACCCTCAGCAAACTTCACATACAAGTCCATACTTTGCAGGGTTGATTCAACATAGATAAATACATTTGTAACTTGAAGGAAAAAAAAATTTACTTAGCATATGCAAAAAGTATCAGAACTCATAAAAGAAAATGCAGTCCCATTGACAATACTTTTACATATTGTATGAATTTAAAAAACCCAGAATTAAGAGTTATGATTTTACAGAGAGCATCAATCATTTTATCTGTTTGTACTGAAACACACTTCTCCTCCCCCTTGACTCCCTCTCTTCCTTTTTAAGCACTATTCAGAATATAACAATGTGTAATTAAACCACTCTAAACTCAATGTAGCATCTTCTCAAAAAAGTGAATGGAAATACTGAAACTACTACAACCATCTCATAAAACTTGTGGGAGAATAGAATTGGGAGCTGACAGATATATGAGAGAAAAAATGTGGAAGAATCATGATAGCAATATAATAAATAAAAATACTCTAATTAAAACATTGCCATATAATAAAACACAATGCTTTATTCAAGTCACAGAGACAGGAATCACAGTATTAAAGCTTAGCATTAAATAGTAAAAAAAATTATAAAAAGACCCTCTTCTGCTCCTCTCATGCATCAATTGAATGAAGACTGCCAATGTTTCTAAGCCCAGGGTTAAGCACTATCATAAAGCTGGGGAATCATAAAAATAATTTTACAATTAGAAAAAAAAGGATACTGTACTCATTTATTAGTCCTCTCACCTGGGATATGGGAGTTCAGGAAAGATGTCCTCCTGAACAAGCCTGACAATGATTTTATCTCATCTTTACTTGTTGTTGGGAGGCCAGTGGTTTTTTCCCATAAAATAATGGAAGACAGAAGCCTCCCTTACCAAGACTAGAAAGGATCAGATTAACACAGGCCTTTCTTTTTGTGAAGGACAGAGTAACAAACCTGCCTTCTTCTGAGCAGCTTGTACCCATGGACTACAGACTTCTCACGAGCCTGCTCATGGTCTCAGCTGCAAATCCTCCCAGCAGCCAACTGGCAAGGGGTGAAGGACCACTTTAAACAGTCATCTCTCTTCTTTGCAATACAGCCACCACACTGCATTTGATTTAAATTTAGCCAAATTTATGTATTCACTATGAGGCAATTGGACATTTTATGTATCAGGAGTTGTTTTTGTTTTTGTTTTTGGTTTTTTTGGGTTATTTTTCTATAGAAACAACTCATAACTCATGGTTTAAAGCTAACACTGAATATATATATAAACTAAAAATCTAATGCTCCTGTTAATTAAAACAAATGCTATTTTGCACAAGCTTTCAATAACTTAGATAACTCCCTGACCCCTGGCTGAAGTTGATATCTGAAAATAACTTTTTTTTTTTATTATAATTATTTTGTACTAATTTGCACTTCTCTTTTTAAAAGTCCTTGAAGCTGTTCACAGAATAGTCAAAATAAATGGTGTCAACAGTATTGCATTTATAAACAAAGGCAATGACATTGATTCATTGAGCTTCACCTGTTCATATTTAAAAAGAAAACCGAACAACAGAAAATACCCCACCTACTGAAGATTTAAAATTCTTTGTAGTGATTTGTGTTCCAAAAGCTCTGCTCACATAAAGTGAGAATGGACTTTGAAAAATGTGATTTGTCTGGATCAAACAAAAAAGAAGAATTTAAAATATAGTGTTGATTTTGTTATTGGAGTTCTGTCCCAACCAAGGCTGCTGAATTATAATTCAATTGCAGGGGTTAAAAAAAAAAAATCACTCAGAAATAAACTGTCTGATTGCAAAGATGGAACAAGACTTGATAAATGCTAGAGATCTTTTACCTCTGGAAGACCATAAAGAAAAGGTTTCCTATGAGCCTTTCATTCTTTCTCCTTTGCCCTTTTCAGGGCTTTTTATTTTCTTCTATTTAGTCATGGCTGGAAGTCAAAAGATGTGGAAAGGGTAGAACTGGCGTATAAATCCTCTAACCTGCCTCCAAGAAAAATAATTTGCATCCAAATATGCATCTTTACCCTGACACCCTTTGGAGCTGTCTCACAGAAAGCTAACTCTTAAAAATGATGGCTCATTTCTCTATCCGTCCCACATAATGTGGGGGGGAAAAAAGCAAAAAAAAGTCCTAGTTTATGTTCTGGGTGATAAATGGACCTGTTCCTATACCCCATCCCCATTACTGATGAGCTGAGAGCTGATCACAAGACTGGAAGAGCAAGTATCTCCATGATATACTAGCTTAGCACAGGATGCCTGTGAGTCACCAGTGTGATGTAGTCACAGAAATAACTCACGCTACCAGTCACAGTCTTTGCAGACAGTGACAAATATTATGGCCATAGGGCAGGACATAAGGGACATCATATCTGGACCATGGCATAAGGTGCAGAAGTAGTCACAGGCTGGGAAAAAGGTAAAATTTGGAAACGATTTAGTGTAAGACTGCATCCCATTAGGATGGTGTGGAAACAAGCCAGGGAGCCTGATTAGCGAATGTCTGCACTGAGCAATGAAGGAGAGCAGTGCTGAAAGCTCTGAGCTGCCATGGACTTTATCTGCTCTAGAAGCAGTACATCACAGTGTGGTGCTGATGGGCTGTATTTATTATCTCAAAGTGCATTAAAGTGGATGAACTGCTTCTGGCCCTGAGCTGGTCTTGCTGCAGCACAACAGGTAGACAGATCAGCTGGAGTCAGCAATAGCTCAGGATTCTCTGCACCAAATTTCACTGCACTGCATCGACATCTTCTGTATGAGCTTGGTTTGTGCATTCAGGCACAATGAAAGCTGCCAGGGCATATGATTGCTTGCTATAAATATATCAAAGAGAGGAGGGGAAACCGGGGGACTGACACTAGGGCCGGAAAAAAAAAAAATTTAAATTAGTGGATAACACTGGCACGGAATCAAATAGATATAACTAGTTACAAATAGGTTTAGGCTGGAAATTGGAAGACAGTTTCAAACCATCAGAGCAGTGAGATTCCAGAAAGCCTTCCAACAAGAGGAAGAGGGCCAAAAACCTAATTACTTTTAAGATTAGTTTTAAGAAAGGCGGTATATGACATTGCTGCCTGAGGAAACTGGATAAGATTCAATAGCTCAGGCAGTTCTTCCTAAATTCATATTCCTCTGAACACTCTCCTGCCATCTCATGAGCCCCTTGGTCCTTCATAGTAGTCACAAGGTTGCCCTCATACAGCTCAGATCTCTCTGATACTGCAGCAGCACTGGGGCTTTCCAACTTGTGTCAGGGAAGAGAGCTGTGCATGCCCATGTGGAACTGCTTGTGGCCACACAAACCACCCACACATGAGTTCTCATCTTGCTTTTGAGCTTCCATGTTAAGTACAGCCTAAGCTCCTGATTCTTGTGAAATGATGAAAGGCCTCAACTCCACACTTCTTCCAAATATTTGTCTTCTGCTGTGAAGAGAACCTAAGTTGTTTGTGATCTTGCCCCAGCTGGAGTCTTTGCTGCACTTGGTGGAACTGCAGTGCAAAGAGCACTACCTTGTTTCCTTGCCTCAGTTAAGGGTTTGACCTTTCTGAGACCTTTTGTCTTCCCTCACTGGACTCTTGAAGCAAAATAATAAAAAGAATAAAGACATCTAGCTAAAAGGATTTTGTATCTGTTTAAAAGAGAAAGGTTAGAGTTTGGATCTGTCTGCATAAGAACTTTCCCTCTGGTCTCTTCACTGAAGCTCATGGTACTTGATGGACCTTTTAATTTATTTATTTATTTTAAACTTATTCTAAAGCTTCTGTTTCTAGAGATAGCTTCACATGATAATCTCAGCATCAAGTAAAAATCTTTCTAATCCTCCCTGCAGAAAAAAAGAAAAAAATCTTAAAAAGTTTTAGGTTGTACCATATGTAATCCAGAAAAATAAAACCACTGATATCTTCTATGTTCACAATTCTGCAAGGCCAAACTAGAGCATATGGAGTGGCACCTCTTTCAGCTGGTGCTGCTTTTATGCTGTGTACTTTAGGAAAAAGAATAAATCTCCGCCTATGGCCTCAAGTTTTAAATCACCTCCAGACTGGTGAGGAAGCAGATTTAGAGTAGTAAAATTTTGCTCTCACAGCATTAAGGAATCCTGAGCCAGGTCTGGTAGAATTCTGTGCTGTGCATGATACATAACAAAGGGTGGGGGAAAAAAATCTGCTCAAAGTTGTGAGAAGAGTGCATACTAAGTACACAAAGAACACAGCCAACAAATGCCAATACTTGCTGTAGGGTGAAATTCTTCACTTTTATGAACAAATATATAGGAATAACAACCGTAGCACTACAGAGAATAAATTATTTTGCTTCTGGCTAGAAAATTAAAAGGATATGATTTGCAATTTATAAAGGGGATTGTGTTTGAAGAATACTTAAAAAAACCCCTACTACTTGATAGGTAAATGTAAGAATAACTTTTACCAAAATATTGAAAAATAAACACTAGACAACTACAAGTTTTTCATTGAAAAGACACAAATATTATACTTTTTAACTGCTATTGGTCAGATGCACAGGTAAATAGATCATAATTAATTTCAACTCTTGCAAGAATAATTTTTTGTAAGACTTGAAGTAAAAGTAAACTAGCTGTGGAATGTAAGAAAGATGAATTTAAAGAATCTTATTCAAGGATGATATATTAGGAAATTTTGATTACAAGACTTTTCATTTGAGGCCAAAATCTGCGTGGAAGACATAAAAGATGTGAGATTAAAAATGGTAATTCAGAAGAAGGTAGGTATTTCCAGAGCAAACAAACCTTTCAATCCTGTGTGAGTTCATACAATAATGATACAATATATAGTACTTAATACTATATATAATACAGTATATAGTACTTAATGGGCAAATGAAAATGGTGGCTATGAGAGAATTCCTGTACATTTGGAATATACCTATTTCCAAGGTATTCTTAACTGTAAAATTCTATGTTTCTCTTTATCTATTTTTTAAATACCTCATTCCTCTCATTTCTTCTGTCCTTTCACAAACTTGAGACATGGGAACCTAACTGATGTGGCAGAGCTATGTTTGCTAACCCACAACAGCCTAATCACTTCAGGGAATGAGGACTGAATTTTTTTTTTTTTTTTTTTTTTAACATAAAGTATTCATCACACTTAAAATTAGTTCATATTTTTTCCTTCTCTTCAAGCTGTTGAAAGGGCTGGGGTCACCAAAGAACATTTCCTTGGGTAGAAAGCTGAGGAAAGCAACCCAAATCTCAGGGCCAAGAAAGCCTTGGGGAGTGTTTTGGAAGGGCTGAGGGAAAAAGATGACAGCAGCACTGTTGTAAGGGAGCTTACCTGGCTTTCCCACACTGGGAGCAAAAAAAGGCATGAAAAATGTGTATGTGAGATGTGCACTGCAGACTCCCAGCCTAAATTGCCAAAAAGGTACAAAGGTGCATAAATAAAAGCAGGAACTCCCCATCTTCCAGCATCTCTTCCCTCAGTCACGGAGAAAGACAAACAAAATTCAACTCATCCAAGCTTTTTTGCTCTAGTATTTGCAGCACCATTTGAAAACTGTTTGGTTTCAAAGATATACCAAAAATACCTTCAGGCACTGCAATATTTGGCCTAGGTTAATTCCAACCAAGCACTTAAAGGTCAGTGGTAAAATAATCTTGTGGCTGGGTGATAGCTGTAGGTTGAGCTTCATAGCCAGGGGAGAGTGGGATATTTCCAAAATCCTAAAATTAGGTTAAGTGGGTGACAGAAATTAAGTGGTCTTGCAGAAATGATCACACAAGTAAGGAATGGTCATTATTTCTATTAAATAAACACAGTTGTTGGGAAATTACTTTACAACCCCAGGTTCTTGAAATATTTTCTTGATTTCCCAGGCTAGGCTTTCAACAATATAAAACTCATACACTGTATGACTGAATGCAAAAGATTAGTTAAAAAAGTATTTATTTTCTATTTTTTCTGCTATGTTCCATTACAAAAAGAAGCATAACAAAAACAAAACAGAAGATAGCATTTTATTAGTGGTACATTAATGAGCTTAAACAACTAGGTGACTTATGCTTGTCACAAATACATATTACAAACAATCACAAAACCTTAACTAAAAATGAAATAAATATTTTGAATAGCTTTTCTTAATTTTTTAATATTTATAAAATATATAGCACTTTCTATTACATTTTTTCAGTCATTTTAATCCATAACAAATTAAAATTTATGACATATATTGCAAATATGCTAAAGGGATAAGAATAATTAAAAAAACCCCTAAGTTCCTGGAGGTATGAAATAATAAATCTGTTAATGTTTATCAATTTATTATCATATATCCAGATTGTGCATACCCTGCAAAAATAGCCATTTCTTCAACTAATATACACATGTTTCTTTATAATATTGTAAGTTTTTTAAATATAAAGCTTCGTGGATGTATGCTTCTGCTTTACAGTTGTGCCTAATATGTAACTTTCTTTAATATATACTGAATATATTCCATCAGTATATACTAATATATAGACACACACACACACACACACACACACACACACCTGTCCCCACACCCATACATACACACAGCATTATATATTAGTATATACTGAATATACTGAATAGCAAAAGAATTTCTCTAACAGATAGTTGGGATTCCTGTGGAGAAAATTGGTGAAAGTGGAAGGCATGTATACCACGGCATGGAAAAAACTGACAAGGAAATGTAAATGAAAGCATTTGTTTTTACATTGTTCAATATATTTCAATAGATTATGCAATGTGCTGTAATAATATACAGAATCTGAACAGAAATTTCTTTTTATTCTAGTATTCTAATGTTTTTTCTTTATGATTCCAAGAGGATATGAACCACTATCCCTGCTAAACTTCCTGAAAATGGAGCCAAGCAAGTAGAAATGTGTTGACATTATAGAACTTATTCCAGGAAAATAAAATAATTTTGCTTTACAACCCTCCAAGACAGGAAAGCACTTAAGCACAGACATGACTTTATTTGCTATAACCTGAACGTTAATCACACGCTCAAGCACTCTTATGCTCTTGCCAAAATCCTTAACATTATCCCCTGGCCATGTACAAGTTTTATGTAGCTAAGTACAGTTTTGCTTCTCTCTGAGTGACGGGAGTGAGGAAACATGGAAGAGTTCTTGGGGACCCCAGAGGGAATACTGAGGTGTGTGTTTGTGGTAGATGGGGAGAAAGATGCAGCAGGGAGAGGGTTGACCAGGATGGGGTAGCCTGCTTGCAGCCAATACTATCCTGGTGTGGTGAGGCAAAAAGTGATGCAGAATAACCTGCCTGGGCAGCATCAGTCTTTTTCAGCTTCATTCTGCCCCTTGCTGCAGCACAGCATCCCCTTCAGGCACTAAGCTCCAGGAGGTTACACTGTGAAGCTCAGCTTTTTATCTTTTTCTCCACAGCCACAGAAATGTCTGGCACCAGGACCTGGCAGTCCTGCTGATAGCATCTCAGAGGGTTATTTCCTCTGGACTCATTTCAGCTGGGCTGCATGATCTGAAGGCCCATCAGGACCTGGAACTGGGATGCTTGCTTAGTGTCATCTTGAAAGAAAGAGCTCCTGTGCTTGATGACTGCTCTGTGATAAGAAGAATTGCATGAGTAGGCAAGAGCCTGGCCTAAAAAGCACATTCCTGATGAAATGAAACCACTAAAGTAGAAGCACCTCTAGTTCCTTAGAGAAACAGAGAGAAAGACAGACACATACACACGCACCTTCAGAGATCTTAAGCTATATTCCCACCTTGCGTTTCCCTTTTGAAGTGCCTGAAGTGCAACCTCAGGCATTGTGGGAACTTGAGTGAGCCTTTCATGTTTCCCATCATACTGAACCAGCCAGAAGTGTGAGTCTTAAGCTCAGACTCATAACTGCCTGAGACAGAACTTTTTAAAATCAGTTTTAACTTTTTTTCAGACACTAGACATTTTCAGAGACCAAACCACCACATAAAGAAACAGAAAGTGAAATGCAGGGCTTAGTGTTTTCAACGTTAATAAAATTTCCAAAAGCTGTCTTGGAATTGCTAAAAAAGAATGAAAACTGACCTGAATTCCTAAGGGCAGAAGTTGTACATTCTCAAGATCTCAAGCCTTTTTAAACATTTCATCTGATAGAAGAAACATCTTAAGGCATTGAATAAACCAAATCACCTTTACAGTAACAGGCTGCAGTGTTGACAACCACATGTTTAACCGTGCACTTTGAGGTGTTCCACGTCTCCGCATTTAAAATAAATAAATATATTTTTGTGGAATCAAGAACTAATTTAGAAAACAAGACTTTTCATTATTCTTTTTTCAAAGCATATTGATACTGTATCTTATTGGTTTGCATTCTTAAGAATTCTAGTTTGAATAGATGAAGCTTTAAATGACTGGTTTAAAAAATTAGCCCACTTACAA
This sequence comes from Rhadina sibilatrix, assembly GCA_013400275.1. Lineage (NCBI taxonomy): Eukaryota > Metazoa > Chordata > Aves > Passeriformes > Phylloscopidae > Rhadina > Rhadina sibilatrix. The sequence continues at coordinate 206,478 of VWYO01015456.1, read as the reverse complement.
CTAATGTTTCTCCACAAAGTTCTTGATACATTTAATTAACATAATAGAATGGCCAACAGCTAAAAAATAGGCTGATTTATATTTCAAAGGTGCCTTTGTGCTACTGGAATGCAAAGCTCTTTTGAAAATCTGTAACTGTTATTTTTAAAAAGATGTAGAAAATGAAACATATTCATTTACTGATGGAATCAAGAATAAATGTACTCAAATTGTTAACCCTTCCATAATAAAATTATGCTAACACTATAACCTAGTATATGATTAGTTCTGTGAAGATCAGATAATCTAAAATTCCCATCATAAAGCAAACCAAATCAATGCAAATATATTTAGTTATACTTAAGAGTACATATTTTTGGTATACTATATAACATCACTTCAATAGGCACAGTACTATAAAGAATTTTCTTTATTAAACTTACTTGAAAATATCATGACACAAAGAGAACAAATTACATATTATGCTACGGATTGGTTTGTTTACTCTTTCTAGTTAAAATATTTGTTTTCACTTGCATACAGATTTTTAGCAAAAGCTGATGGCTCATTATAATTCTATTCTTTCATTGTCAGTGGGCTGTGTTGACTTACAAAATACTTGTATTCATTATATGTTATGTGTGAAATGACAGGCTGCAACATGAAGCCCGAGTTTTGACATTTGCATATGGAGTTAGCTATGCTCTAAATGTAGGTATTTAAATGCAAAATGTAGCCATTTAATATGTGTTTAAATTTTATTTTGGTATTTCAGGATTAGTTATAGCACAGAAATTAAAATTTTGCCTCTTTGGTTCATGACTGACTTTCTGACCAAGTTGCTCTACAAGGGCAAGGTTGGACACAGAGGCACCTCTGAATATTCTGTGAGGTCATTGCAGAAATGCCTGCTGCATTTACAAATCAACACTGACCTGCAGTCAAAGCTATAACATCTTATATTCTCTAAATAACACTTTTCTTCTTGAAAATAAAATTATTTATGAAAACCCACCAGTTTATCTTCTTAGAAAAACAACAACAAAAACAAACCAATTTACAGGCTACTTTCTTACTTGTTGTTTCTTAAATGTTCTATATTTAATGCCCAGTTGCAAAAGTCTCAGTGATGAATGGAGGTGCTCTACAAACAGAATTTTTTGACAGAGATCTTCAGGATACCCTGTAAGAGTCCCAAAATAACTCCATTCTGCACAATGACCATTCTTGTTTCAATTCTTTGTGGGGGACTTTCATGTAATGCATTTTCTTCATCTACAGAAATTTGCAATGACATACTTTGTGCTGGTTTGGGCAAATGTTATGCTCATTCAAGCATGCCTCTTAAATACCCCTCAGATTCAGTGATGCAACTGCACATCACATGAACAGCTGAAGGAAAAACATTCAACTGACAGATGACCAGTTCCAGATTCTGCTACTGCCAGCAGAGGTGGTAGCACATGGCCACTGTTGTGACAGCTGAATGCCACAGCAATGCACTGAAATGGAGGAGATTATTTAGGAGCACTGAGAACTGTCATTAAAAGATATCAGGCTTCTCTTTTCAGCACTGTCAACGCTCTGCCAAAATTTGTGTTTCCAGTAAATGTTTTCTAGACAAGCGCAGTGCCTGAGTTACCATTGTCAAACTTCTTAAACTGTTATAGCTTTAGATTCAAAATATCTGGGGTTTGTGTCCCAAGCTTGACATCCTATGGACAGCCATGGTAGTTTTACCTGTCCTTCAGATGTGACCCTCTTATTTAGGGACGATTCTTATAAAAAAGTTCATAGTGGTGTCTATGAAAATGTTGGATTTTGATGCCACTTAGAGTATTTAATAGCAGGATTGTTACATCATTCCACTGAATTTAGGATGTAAAATAAATGTGTAGCCCTTGGAGGTGTACTAATAGGAAGTACATGTGTACCAGATGACATTCAAAAGTGATAAAAGAGTTCTCCTCCCCCAAATATTTTCAGATTACTTAGAACTAGTATCAAATTAGATCAGCTGTACTTCAAAACAATGTTGCTCTCACATATATAAATCCAAATACTTCTAATGCAAAGCAAAAAACCCAGAGAGATGATTTGCTTCTACATTTCATTCATCTTTTGTCCTCACATTTTGAATTGTTCCTGTTTGGATAAGTTCTTCTCTGGCTTCACTTTTGAAGGATTAATCATCTTAACACATAGAAAAGGATGTGATAGAATTAGTCTTTCTGCTAAACAAGGAAGATGGCCCTATCTCATAAGTGCTACTAACAAGTCTAAGTGGCAGGGTGGAAAAAAAAGTAGTTTTGATTTCAATACAATAAATAAAGAAACCCCCAAAACTACTACTGAAATTGTATACCTTTTTCCCATCATCACCAGTGTGTGTCATAGTGCAAAATTAAATTATATTATAAAATTGAAATTAAACAAAGCTATTAATTTTAAATTTAAAAATCCTTTATATTTCATCATTAAATGATACTCTAAATCTAGTACTTGAACCAGAGTGATGTAATGGTCTTAAAAAAAAAAGAAATTATGCATTCTGTAATGTATTCTTTATAAATTATTCAATTTACTCCTGTATTTTACTATCTATATATATAAAAATAACTTATTAAGAATTCAAAGGGTTTTTCAAGCATAATGTAAAATGTCTATTTGTTGGGAGTTTAAGTGGAACATAAATTCTAACTATGATGTGAAATCAAGGTTAACCATGGAAACAATGTGTTAGGCGGGTTGTCTGAAACAATTTCAAAATCTTGTGAGCAAAGATTGTTAGATTTATGGTATTTAATTCCTAACCAAAAAAAAAAAAAAGGAGGAAATAAATAGATGACACACTATTTTTTTGTACTTGCACTTAATTTATAATTAAAATTAAATTCATATACCATTATTTTTACTTGAAGAAGAGGGTCTTTTCACTTCATGAAAAATTGTTTTTTCTTTTTGTCACTTGTTTGTTTTATTTTTAATGTATCAGATAAGTACGGCTATATATTTGCTGTTGTTACTGTTAAATGAAGAGAAAAGAATGGAAAAAGTATCATGATTCCATGTATGAACACAAGTATGGATTTACAACAGTGCTTAAAGTGCTTTCTTATTTGAGGAGGTACTTACACAAATGTCTTTTCATGCTTATCTCCTTCGTCACCATGTACTATATGCTTGATCTCACTGATAATATAATGATAGGGCATTCTGTTCATACTCAGAGTTTAGTATATTGTCATAAAAACATCTGAAAAGAGGAAAATGACAATTCTATTTGTGTATTATTACAGCAATTTGAAAATTTTATTAAATACTCAAGTGCTTCATTTTGCCATTTATTCCTTTGCTTCCAATGTTGCTTAAAGCACTATGTAAGTACAAACAGATAATACTAAAAGCATATCCATCTTATTCTGGGGTTTTGACTGGGTTTATTTACTGATGTCTTGCAGAACCGAGATGAAATTGGGATCCCACGTGACCATTTATCTGCTGATGCTGCAAGATGTCTTGCCTCCAGGATTGGTTTCCACATACATGGTTCACCAAAGGTTTAAATCTTATGAATATTTATACATTTTTATGTCTCGTTGTTAAGTGGCAGTGCTGTCATGGGGGATGTCAAGTAGTATACTTTAATTTGCCAGTACCAGAAGTTGTGGGAGCAGCAGAAGCTGTGGCTTGGCTGCCTACATACAAAGGGTCCAAACAAGCCACTTTGGCTGCAAAGAATGAGTGAATACAGTGAAGGACTGCAAACAGGTTAGAAAACTCCAGCTCCTGGAAGTGGGAGAAAAAAAAAAAAAAGAAATTAAACATGAAACAGAAGAACACCCCACAAACATGTAACCAGGAATGAACCACTATTCCAACAACAATAATCTTAACACCTTGATGTAATTCTGCTAATGTGCTTTATAATTCTCCATTATAGGGACCTGGACATTGAAAATGGAACATTCTGTAAATAATTGCCTGGAGGCTAAGATGGACAAATTTCTGGATTAAGTGCCTCCATAGAAATATGAGATCCTACTAGCTAAAGAGGAAAGAAAGTGACACTATATAATTTTTATTTTGCCTCAGGTTAATGGAAATCTGGCACTTTTGTAGGTTAATTTAGATAGAAACTTTATGGCTGTGCTGTACCAGTCTGCACACCTCTGAACTACTACTATTTAAACAATGTACCCACAAAAATTAATAATATTGCGTTCCATATATATCACATTTGTTCTTGTCTCCTCACATTATTAATCAGCTATTAAATCACATTATTAAACAGCTATTTTCTTACCTGATTCTCTAATATATATATTAAAAAAGAGAGGACGTATTTCCAAATTATGCTACTATCACCCAGTGATAATTTGGATACGTTATTGGGCCAAAAAAGGAACATAGTCTGTGTTTTAAATTTATTAGGAATATTATACAAATTCCTTATTTTTCTGCTTTAATTTATTTTTTTTTTTTATAGCCCACTCAGCATATGATTAGACAAGCTGGGACTTCTTTAAACTCCATTAGAGAGGAAATAAATAAAAACTACATTTTTTTACATATATAAATTTGTTCCTTTAGGTCTAATTGATTTTGTCTGATCAATTTTTTTTAGGCTATCTTCAGTATGTGTTTTTGAAGCTGATATTTAATCAATAAATATCTATTGTATTTGAAAGCAATTACTCAGGTACTTCAATACATATAAGTCTAGGTAAAGTAGTACTGATTTTACATCTTTCTGCTTTGATTCACTGCTCATACAGATTTTTTCACTGCAACATGAAGCCAGTAACTGATATCTGTGGTATATTCTACTTGTCTTTCTGTCTAGCATTGATATTTCCAGGCTATGAAGTGACAGGGTTTTGCTCTTTTGTCTAGGAGAATATTGAAAATGTTCAACAAAATTCAACAAAAATTGCTAAATCTCTCAAAATGACATCAAACCACAATTTTCTGCCTCTTGAAATTTCCTGGAAGACATTGCTTCACAGAATACATGGAGACATTCACAAATCCCTCATGGGTGAGGGACAACAGTATGAAAGCAGACAGCTGGATGTTCAGAGTGTCCATTGATGTGCTGAATGGGTGAAGCCTTGTTCAGGTCTCCTATAGCCTCAGCAGATATCCTTCAGAAATGCTCAGAAATAAATTGATAACATCCCATGAGGTGCCTTAAACTCCCCTGACAACCAATTCCCAATAAAGAAAATAAAATTTATGCCAAGTTTCACAAACCTGCCAGCTGTGTCTATGTAGAAATATAATCAGTTTAGAGACATTCTCGGTTTTAAACCCAGAGAGAACGGCAATTTTATCCCTATGTCAAAGTAGATTTTTTCCTCCCTCAAAGTTCAAAATATGAAAATTTATCATAAATAAGAAAACAACGGACATTCAAAGATGAGGAAACAAAGAGTTATGGAAGCTATTTCAAAATAACAATTAGGAGTCATCAGAATAAAGTTGCTTTTCAGTAAACTTCATTTTATTAATATATTTATTTATCCTTTTAGTACTATTAAAAAAAACACCCAAAGCTCAAGATAAGGGAATAAATATTTAGTGGAACTAAATATTTTTAGTGAAATATTTTTAATATCAATTGCATGTATTATCTGTAGAAAGACTACATTTCCCCCTATGTCTCAACAAGATAACCACATTAAAACAAATGTTATAGTTTGAGAATTGTTCAAGTCAATTAGGTAACTTCATAAGCTGAACGTTGTTGCTATCATAATTACAGCTACTGGACACTGAATTTTCACAGTGCATGAGTATAATTATTACCAAGAGTTATCACAGGTGTTTCTGCAATGGTAACACATCAGGAATATCCACTGCTCAATTGACCACCAAGAGAAATGGGTGAGGCAACAGAACAGCCTCTGAAGGTACCACTTGTTAACTATTATCAATAGTTAATGGCAACATGGAAATTACCTTGACTGCAAGGAGGAGCACTAAGAAGTCAGCAACTGCTCAGTTACTATTTGCAATGAAACACTATTCCTATTTCAATGCAGACATGCATTTTTAACTGGAAATTAAAGCAATGTAAAGCACAGTAGGCTGACTGATGTGTGGCAAGTATATGTGGGTCTGATTAATGGCTGCAACTCAATTCTCAGAAGCCTGACTGATGGGAACAGGGTCTATGAGGAACAACACTTTTCAGGCAGATTAGCCTAATCACAAGAAACTTAACAAACAGATACAACTCCATGTAGAGAGCTGCTGGCAGATAAAACATGGCCTCACTTCTGCTGGGAACTTGCACTTTTAGGTGTCTCCAGGTCAGCACTACCGCCAGCAGACAGAGGGGAACCCACAGGCTCTTGTGCACTCCCAGCCACCCTGGTTGTTTCTGTACACACTTTGTCCTCAGCCATGCTTTTGTCTGAATACACCTTCCTCTAGGCAGGGTAGTGTGAAATTTCAAGTGAAAAACCAGACAAACCCTAAGGAATCTGAAAAAGTATGCAGTTAAGCCATTGAAGCTGATACCAGTAGGGAAAGTCACATGCTCTGAATCCTCCAAAAAGCAAATAAATCCTAATTTAAACCACACCTACTTGTCCATGCACAAGTACACAATTTACTATTATTACAGTTTCCAGACTGTTTCCTGTGCACCTCACCTAAGACCCTACTCTCCCAGGAATATCAGTGTACCCTCTGGTCTTTGAACTGTCTTTCTAAGCTACCTCTTGATTAAACTGCTCTCACCCTACATTTCTGTCATTATACCAGACACTTCCAGATTATTAACCTGAACATTGACAGTTCCTGCTGAGGACAATGTAAGTGGGCAAAAAGGCATGTGAGAAAGATGTAGTCGTTGAGAAGGTCAGAAATATATTGGAATTCTAGTGGCCTTTCACAAAGGAAACCTGGATTGAAAAGGCAGAGAAGGAAAGAGAAAACAGAGTTTCCCCAAAAGAAAACAAACAAACCCCAGCAATCTCTTATTCATTGTATTATACATATATTATGCAATATGATACAGCTACAGAAATGATACATTTACAAAATCCAGCAATTGTATGCTTGGAAGTACACATGGTATATTTAAAAAAAAAGCCTTCTCTTTCATCTATATATAAACTGCTCATATGAGAAGATATTTGTTCATCAAAAGTGGAGGTACATGGTCTCTCTATATTTGCATAGAATCTGATCTAAAATAGATATTAGACAAATAATCCACGTGCAAGATATGGGGAAACTAAAAACTGAACTGCACAAACCAACACAAATCAGAAATATGAACTTAAAAACTCAGTAACTGCAACTGAGCAATCACTCTATAAAATTTTTTAAGGATGCGTACTTATAACCCATTTAAAGATGATATCTGAATGTGAAGAGCACTGTGATGCTCACAGAAAAACTCTTAAGGCTAAGAACAAGAAATAATTCAAAATTGCATTTCAGAGAACAGACTTGAAATAAGCAGAAATGTCAGTCTGGAAAATGATGCAAGCACCCATCAAGTAACCTTGCAAGAGTAGAAAGTGGGTATTTTGTTCACAGTAGTGTGATCAGTCATTCAGGATATTTAGACTAGATTTCTATACAAGATAATTTCAAGTGCAAATTAATTGGCATTAATTAATATTAAGTTATTATTAATTAATAATGAGATTAATTAATTAAAAATCCTTGAAGTTAAACTTCTTCCTTGGCTGATACAGTATCTGTGCCCTCTTTGGTTTTCCATATTCAAAGAGAGGAAGACAACGGACTGGACCTTCATCTTGATAAACTTATTTTTGTACTCACTTGAGTTTTGTACTGTTCATCCTCGGAGTTCAGCCAATCTGTGAACAAAAGCTCACCTGATGCAGCACAGCAGTGTGGCCTTGCCTGAGTTTTGCTGAGAGAACTATTGTGCTGCAGGCTGGGGGAAGTGAAAGCACAGAGTGAAGTGTAGTTTTTGAGTCATACATGTTTTACCAAGCACAGAGACCCTCAGTTTCCAGTTTGGTGAAAATTCAATAATATAATGAGATGCAGATTTTTATACACATCACTTACTCCTTTGTTTGGAGGCATATGTTTATTTTTCGAAACAGGATCTCTCAAAGATTTTAGGTACTCTTTTTTTGTTAGAGAAGACTAGTACTTAGGAAAAACTGAAGATCACAGCACTCTGCGTTTATTACAGTCTTTAGATTGTGTGACACCTTTGGAAGCTGCTTTGATACTGTTGAGACACTCATTAAACTACAGCTAAACAAACAAGTGAACAGATAAGTAACTAGATAGGATGGTCTAACTGAATCCCTTTTGGGGATCCTTGCATATGCAAGGAAAGCTTTGCCCTTCTGTGCTTAGTTTTTTGGGGTTTTTAACCTAAGCCAAACAGCACAGTAACAGGCACACATTGGCTCCACATTCTGTCAAGCTGACAGCTCTATTTTGTAGCTCTCACTCGTAAAAATTTTGTCTCACTGAGCAAACTTGTGCAATATCTCCTGCTGAGTGACAGCTGGGAAATAACCTACAGATTGGAATGTCTAAGGGGGTATCAATGATTAATGTTGCCCTTAAGTGCTTTTCTTGTCAGAAACCACTTAGACCTTGCTATAGACACCTCTTAAGTTAGGTGTTTGCTTTAAGGCACCCTGCCATAGACCCACTGGTGCGGCCTATGGTAATTACTGCTCAGATTTTTAGACTGGAACTGCTTAAATCCATGAGGAAATACTTCTTTTATTCTACTGTATATATCTTCATAGTAGCATGATTTAACTTAGAGAGAAGCCAAACAAAAGAATGAGTAAAATGTCTCTACAGAAAAAAAGAAGCAGTATTTGAAATGTTTAAATATCTATAATTATTTTTAAGCTGAGAAGAACTACATTGGGAAAAAAGCTAAACTGTAACTAAATCCATAGTATATGCTGAAAAGCATGCCATTTTGAATTTTTTTAGTCAGGCATGAAGAGGACTATAAAAAATTTGACAATATTATAAAAAAATATTAGCTATTCAATGTCAGTGAAGGACTTCTGTTCACAAACTCTGGTGGAAAGTGTTTTTCTCAAAAATAAAACAAAAAAATTAGCCATTCAATGTCAGTGAAGGACTTCTGTTCACAAACTCTGGTGGAAAGTGATTTTCTCAAAAACAAAACAAAAAAATTTAACTGATGAATGTATGTGGTACTGGACTTTATCCCAAAATGTATTTTTCCTAGATTTTTCTAACATTAACATTGACATCTCTGTATATTCCACCAGGATACAGAGGAGATGCTGGACAATTATGAAGACAGTATGGCTAAAATTTAAAATGTTGATACCTTTTTTAGCAATCACTCTATAAAATCTACAAGTTGGAACACATTTCTAGAATATGGAACACATTTCTAGAATAATAACAGATTTATCTAAGTTTGGAACAAAATTCAACGCCTGAGCATCTTGACATTCTTGATTCTACAGATCATGAATAAGTGTTCTAAAGGGTATTATCACACAGGTTCAACATGCCATAATCACACACATCTGGGAAAACACAAGATACACAAAATGTTCTGCATTATAAATGAAGACAGGAAGAATTTGGATTTTGATAACTCATATTTTTCTGTGAAGGTATTATATAGAATCATAGAATCATTTAGGATGGAAAGGACAATTGTTGAGCCCAGTGGTTAATCCAGCACTGCCAAGTCCACTACTAAACCATGTCTCCAAGTGTCATCCACATATCTACACCATTCCTCTGGGGATGGTGATTCCGCCACTTCACTTAGCAGCCTGTTCCAATGATTGACAACCCTCCTGATGAAGATATTTTTCCTAATATCCAACCTATACCTCCCCTGGTGCAACTTAAGGCCATTTCATCTTGTTTGGCTCTTGTTATGTATGAGAACAGGCTGCCCCACCTTTCATGCAGTTGTAGAGAGCAACAAGATTCCTCCTGAGCCTTCCTTTCTCTAGGCTAGACAACCCCAGCTCCATCAGTTGATCATCACCAGACTTGTGTTGCCCTTTTCTGGACTGGCTCCACCACCTTAATATCTTTCTTTTAGTGAGTGTCCCAAAACTGAAAACAGTATTTGCAGTGTCCAGAAAGTTACCTGCTATGGCCTGCTTCCACATTGCTGCTTAGGAATGTATAAGTGAAGAGGCCTAATACATTGGTGCAATGGCTCCTCAAATTTTTGGTTTTATTCTCTGCAGAGTTCTCCTTTCACTACATTCTGATTATTCCCCGTGTACCACAACTCCGTAAAAAAGAATAGAATCATAAAGAAAATGTTACAGCAGTGGGTCTCCAGGGCAGCTGCAAAACAGGGCTGCATGTAACAGGTGATGATAGCTGTGGCATGAATATTCATCACAATCTTTAACAGATGTTTTACAAATTTCCATCCTCTGATTTCAAATGAAGCCTGCATACAGTATTCATGAAATCTGGCATTACAAATATTTCTGAAAATCTGATTAACATTTCCTAATGACTCAACAGTTCTGCAAATAGCTATATTTCTAACTCAGGAATGCAAAGCAAAAAAATAGAGACTAGGCTGTTCCACCTCTCCTTATGATGAATAGTGCTTTAAAACTATGAAAGGTTTAAAGGATTCAGAAAGGGGTTATCCACAAAATTCTAAGCCAACAAGTGTTGAAAATATACAACCCAAGAACCTTTACATTCATTTTGCAGACACATTTATCTACATTTCTTAGACTAAGCAACACACTTAATATATAAACAAATTGTAATGGATGGAAGGGCTCATTATAAATGCCACAGCACCCTCCAAAGAGAATATAAACTGACATCTTTGCATATAGTTGATATGCTTTGATCATAAAGAAAATTATTAAAATTAACAAATTTTTATTTTTAAATTGAGTAATGTCAAAGCTTAAATTTATAGTAAACTAGGGAACATGACAGCATATTAATAAGCATGGTAGCAGGTTTGTGTAATACTCTGGCTTCATAAGGTGTAAGGCAGTATTTCTACCTTAATAAAAGTTTGGCAGAATTTTCTAGAACTCAATTTGAGTGCAAATAACAATAAGTATAATGAAGGCACCAGGATACCTCTAAAGCTTATGTATGTCCAACATACCTATGTATTTCTAAGGGACTTATATGAGATACTATTTAAAACAAGGAAAAAAAACCTATTTTTTTTCAGAATCTAGATTTTATTCTTGGGTTTTATTTTTTTAAAAATGTCACTCAGTATTAAAACTATATTCTAATTTACCAGTTTAAAAAACAACAACAACAACAACAACAAAAACCACCAAAGAACAACAACAAAAAAATAATTCCTAAACACCCCAACAGTGTGCCATTCTTGGACTCCTATGAATTTTTGTTAGTGCTAAAATCATGTGTTAATATGACAGCAATAGCAGACAGGTATTAGAAAAATAATGATGAATTTCATCCTTCATCTGTACATAAGAGCATGATAAAAGTTTAAAATTACTTCCTTAAAAGAAAATCCTTCTCATGACATTAGGTTAAACTGTATTGTCTTATTGGAGCTGAAAAAAATTCTGTACTCCTAAAAACGTTTCTGAAGGAAACTAGAAATTAGAAAATATTTATCTTTGAGCTGCAGGAGAACATGAAAGTATCAAAACCATGGTCTCCACATTTTATTGCCATTGATTTAACAGGAACTCTTACAATACCTTTATTTTATTGAGTGAAATACTCAAAACCAAGTAAATAGCTGCTGAGTAGAAAATAATTAACAGCAAGCATAAAGAAACATGGAGAAAGATGCTTAATGTAGCTATTGGTATTTAAATACGTAACTATCCCCAAAACAATGCATTTTTTCTTTACATATTTTATAATCTATGTATTTAGCACTTATAGACAATTTATTTAACCATTTCCTTTTTGTTCATGGAACCATATTGTTATTGTGTTCATTCAGCAATTTTGTCTCTAACATGGTCAGGGAAAACAGTATAGTAAATGCTTTCAAAGCAAAGCTTAGACATCAACAAGAAAATAGTCTTTAGGTTTACACTAAAATTTGGATTCTAGTCAAAAGAGAACTTTGACCCAGACTCTAAGGCCGTTCCAACCATCACAGACCTGGGGAGATCACTTCTCACACTGAGATAGTCCTCACTCACAGTGAGATAGTAAATTCCCTTATTCTCAAACGACATAAATTGAAGTAAGCATAAATCTCTCACAGCTACTGTTCTCATGAATTAGCTCTTGAATCAAATGCACAACTGGAAATACAACTTTCATGATTTTGTATTAGACACAGACACAAAGCTTCAGTCTTGTTGAGAAATATGTATTTAATCCACACTTTTTTATTTTTTTTTTCTCTGACAAATAAAGACAGATTTTCAACCTGTGCTAAGTTTTGTTCCCAGGTTGACTTAAGGATATATTTTCCACCATTTCCTCATGATACATTTATAGGGTGAAAAACAGGGTACTCAAGCTCTCAGATAGCATTATCACAGTGACAAAGAGGAGAGTTGGAAAACATGCCTAAATACATATACCATAAGTTCTATATTTTATTATTTTTAAATCTAACTACAACTTTCAAACAACTTTTAACTAGATAAAAGTAAATTGTTCCGTTTTCTTCAATTAATTTGTTTTCTTTGCATTCTTTGTGCTTTAACCTAATATTTCCAAGTAACTTTAGTTAGTTTACTATACTTCCCCGTTCCCCTAGCTGCTTTGAAAATTATATATTGCCTTTATACAAACAATGTATTGTTTTTACCTTTGCTTCAATTTGTTTAGTATCTTGGTTTTGGAACAAAAATTTGATTTTGCTCTTCCCATCATCTGAAGAACCTTTGAGCTGGGAAAACTTGTACCTCCAAAGCACAGCCTAAAGGGAAAAAAAAACAAAACACAAACCAACAAAACAAAATATAAAGAATCATACATAAGCAAGTCAATGTAGTTATAATTGAAAATTGTATTAGAAATAGCTGATCTCCTTCCAAGGAAAGTTTTAACACCTCTATGGTACATAATTAAATAAATGTAGTGTTCTGTGGTCAGATGTTCCTTTAATCATATGGAAATATTATACTTTGGCAGTGCTTGAATAACACCTGTCAGACTAAATTTGTGAAATTTACCCTGAAATTCCTTTATCTATATTTAATACTGACTAAACAAAAAAGAGAAGGATTTTTTCCGCTGATGATCTGTGGATTCTCTACTCTATCTGAAGTGTTGATCTGACATACAAGCCCTCTCTTTCCATACTAAAAAAATCTAGTATTAACATAAAGCATACCATACTAAAAACAAATATCTATTTTTAAAGGATAAAATAACAAAAGAAAGCTCTTTAATGAGAACATATTTTGAATTTATTCATGAGAGCTCTACTGAGGAACTTGAGCAAGTCATTAATTCTAACCATATCAGTGGCTTTTCAAGTAATTAAATTATGAATTGCATTGTGTCTTGTTGAAATAGACATAAGGCTTTAGAAAAAAATATACAATTAATAGAATTCAGAGCTGTCTAGAAAGACATCTCTTTAAAATTATATCTGGAATGGATTTATGTAGAAAACAGCATTTTAAACTACTTTGCTTAAAAATGGAAAAGAGCTGTTTTTGGTAAGTCTTTTCAACCTCATTTAAAGATATCCCCCATCCGCCAGATATTTTGGATTGTTAAAACTTTTCACTGTGATTCCAACAGCATTTCACATAACTAGGAGGTCATCATCACTTACACGGTGCTACTACTTCGATGAACACTAATTTCACAGGTAGCAGACAACCCAGAAACTTAAGGAAACCTTTTTGTCTAAGGGTTTGCAATTTGTAAATCAGTAATTTGAAAATTAGTTCCTCTCAGTGGTGTAGGATGACACTTCCATCTCTGCCCTTAGTCTTTACTGCTGAATGATTTACTATCTACTGGAAATTAAACAGAATATGGGGGAGGTCAAATTTTTAACTATCCTAAATCTGCAGGCCCCTTTGCTTCAGGATGTGTTGGTCTCTATATCAAAGATGGGCAAAAATCTCTACCCTGCACCAAGCTGAATAAAGTTGTACTTGTCTTAGCAACCTGACGAGAAAAGAAACTAGAAGGACAGCATCTTAACTGTGCACCATACACAAAGCAAGTGCTAGAATTTTTCTCAAAAATTGTCTCTGTAGAGTTGCCCCTTCCAGATAAAAAAAAAAGGAACCTTAGCCTCAGTGCCACTTTCATTCTCTGTGTGTGTGTGACAGGTGAGCTCACATCTGCCTTAAACAGAGTTAAGGACATTCTGTTTCACAGAAACTAGAGGAATTTGGCAGTTTATGTGAAAATATATCCTATTTGTTTCAAATGTCATCCTTCTGAGCCCACCAATCTGTGCTACAGAAAATATAATAGCTTCCCTCATTTATATGCCTGTGAAATTCCTTTGACATTGTTTGATCAAAGATTTTTATTTATATTGTACAAATGGTGAGGTAAAAACAAAACAAAGCAAAACAATCCACTGTATAAAGTCATTCAGGTGGCTATATTCCTACCTGTTTTGTAAACTCCCTTTTATTTTTTTCCTTACAGATCTACAAATTCAACAAATCTTGTCAGAAGATCAAGACCATTGCCTTTCTGTAGGAACAGCAAATCTACTTAGGTATGTCATTTCCTGGATGAGAAATGTAAAGGGCACTGATTGTCTCTTTATCTCAGGAGAAAACAATCAAAGCAATGAGCTATCATCTTTCTCTTCTCTGATGATATATGGAGAGGCCAGGAGAGAGATGCAGCATTAACAAGAACCCTTAGACGTGCAGGCAAAATCCCAGGGTACCTGGCCTTATTCCCAATCAGATTAAGTTTGAATGAAGATGAAGGATGTATAGAACTGATGTACTTTGACATTTCCATGCAGTTTGCCATGCACTTCATTCCCATTCAGGGGGAAGAGAAGGACAGTCACACTAAACCTTGGGCACAACTCAGGAACACAATTCAATTTATGAATAACATTGGTTTTGGAGACTCCTACTTAGCAAGGGCTCTTACTTAAGAGCACTGCAAAATCAGGTCTATAGAGTGGAGATAACTAATCCTAACAAAACTGCACTTCAACATCAAAATATCAAAACAAGCTTCAAGAACTGACAGTTTCTGCAGAGACAGTTAAATTCTCTTCGTCTAAAGTGTAAAGAGTAGAAATGCTATTGAAAATGCATGAAATGATTTCCACTTGAAAGAATTATCTGCTCCTTTTACGTGATCTTCAACAAATTGCGTACACTTTCCCGCAAAGTTGTCCCCAAGTGGGAGAGGTCATTTGTGAAAATAAGAATAGGGAAATGTTGTGAGCTTTAAGTTATTAAGTCAGGAATACAAAGTATTTCAAGCTAGTCACCCTGGCTACTTCTCTTTCTAGAGGATCTCTGAGTAACAGATATTCTCTAGAAAATTCTACACCCTGGTTTAAAATGGGGAGAACTGGTTAATTACAGTAGAGTCTAGATGCATGTCTACATCCATATACCATACTACATTAAAAGTGTAACAGATAGCTTAAACCACTTAAACTAGATGCTCAAATTCTAGGTAGCAAAAATTGGGTAAACTAGTTAATCATATGACCATTAAGAGCCATTTAAATCCTTTCTCCTTTAATCCTTAACCAAAGAGGCTGATGTGCTGCCCTATGCAGCCAGAACTGAACATTTCGCATGAGTAGCAACATGTATAAGGGACGCAGAATGTTGTGACTGCAGTCACAACATTCTTTAAGATACTCTTAAAATAAAGTATCTTGGAGAACACTGGATTAATTCCTCTGGCTGCATATATTCTGAGTGTGACTCTTTTCTTCTTTTCATTTTCAATGCTGCAACATGCATAAGTAGTGAACAGGGACCAGACCTACCCTTTTTTCAATGACTACTTTATAGTGCCAAAGTGAAAAAGGAGAAACCAGACCCACTCACCTGAGCACCAATTTTGCACAGGTGTGCAACTGCAGCAGTGACATTAACACATGATCCTATGGGCTGACTTCAGTGTTAGTGTTCACTGTGGTGACTCTTCCAAATTCTAATTTTAAAGGCTAATTCTCCTGCATTTGGTGTCATCTCACCAAATAGGAATAGGAATAAGTATTCTTGGGAATATTGATCTACACCACTGTCAGGGTCAATATTTTTTCATGTTTTTGAATATCAGAGTTCCTCAGAACCATTTGTTGAATGATTGCCTCAGAAAGTTAACATAGGCTGTTATAATTTTGTACAAATATAAATATACATATTGACTCTTAACAAATAAGTACATTTGTAAAACTTGCTGGCTTTTTTGAAAATTGTCAAACACCTAAATGTGTATCACATAAAATATTTCTAAATCAGTTTTCAGGAATTATGATATATACGCAGAAGTACTTACTGGTTTGAAGGTCCAGTGTTACTGAGCTCAACACTCATAGGGCTACTTTTAGCTGACAAAAACAGCCTGTTCTCTTCAAGTACTTACCTCAGTAACTGTGCATAATCTGCATCACTGGGAATATTTTACAGGTCTATATACAGCATATATAGGAAGCAATACATTTTTGTTTGCCCTAAAATATATTTGACAGATGCCAATTCCTTTTATAGCACAAATTGCAACCAAATTAAAAAAGATTCTCTTGTAGACAGTGGCATCAGCTACTCGTGAGGATCCTGACACACCTTTCAAGTCATGGCACACAATGTTAAGATGCCTTGATAGAAGATGAAGAGAACTCAGTATGCAGTATTTATTGACTTGAAAAGTGAACTCTCATTTAATGAGTAGAGATAGAATTTAGTAATAACAGCAAGAAGTCCAACTCAGTAAGTGGGGACCAAGGCATACACTGAAAATACTACCAGTGCCACAGTTCGCATATTCCCAGTGTAGTTGAAGAAAATCTGACATAATTCATCTATGTCTTGAAAAATGCACTGTAGGAAGACAATCTCTTTGAAAAAATACAGTATGTATCATCCATAAAATTGGAAACAACCAATAAGATATAAATCCTTTCCCCAATTATTATTCATATATTGCTTAGGCTGCTTTTTGCATTTTTCACCATTTAATAAAATTAACTTCAAAGAACACCAGAATGCAATGCAAACAAATAAACTGTGCAGACAAGCTGACAAATTAGATTTAAGACTCCTCTTGAGATGCTATTAAATTATTGTAATAACAAATCATCAAAAAGCAAAATCCTGTATTCACTGAAATTAACAGGATTTTTTTTTCCTGTGACGTATCTGGGACCAAGATTCTTTACCAATACTTTTTAATGAGAAATATTTTATTTATAAGTAATCATCTAGGACTCATTTGTGCTAGTCTTTGCAAACAAATTACTGCCTATTATCTTTCGCAAGTGTTATTCTGCTATAATTAAAAAAGGATGCTCTCTGCCTGCATATTTTTATTTTATAGTTGGTATATAAATGCAGCATATAAATGACACATGGAAAAAAAGCTATTGATTCCTATACCTGTAATACAGTCACACAAATGAAGAAAATCACATTGTTTCTATTCTTAGCAATAATGCTAGATCTAGAATACATATTCTATAAGGCATCTTAGAAAATACTTTCACATTCATATGATATGTCAGTTTGTTACTCATTCCCAGAATCTTGGACTAACCCAAATAAAATTTTGGTGAGATGACACCAAAGAAAATCACTTTCCATCTAGGTAATGACATCAGAAATGTGGAAATGCACCATAACTGTAACTATCTTTGTTTGGGTTATGACTAGGAATATTCATTAGAGTTTTTGTTTTGTTTTAGGTCAAGGAGTTGGTTCTATTCCTCAATAGAGACCAAATTATCAAACAAATACAAAATAAATAGGTGACTGTTTTTTACTTAGCATGCTCTAAGGAATATTCATAGAAATGGGAATGTCTGACTAGTCCATGGCTCTGGGATAGATATATCATTTAGGATACAGAGGGCATTATGCATTGGCACTAGGAAAGAAAATGTGTATTTTGTCAACATAAGAATCTCCAACCAGAACAGATTTAATTCGTGTCCTGTGGAGTCAGCGATGAACTACCTTCAATTTATTATTTAATTTATATTTAAGTTTTGTCTCTTCTGTGTCGAATTATCCACTGTGGACCAACTCTCTTCTAGCAGAAAGACTATTTACACTTAAACTTCAGTAATAGTTGTTTGCACCACAAACAACAATGGCATCATTTCACCTGCCAGTGAAGCCACATGAGGAGCAGCTGAGGTCACTTGGAGAAGAACCAAAAAGGCAAGACATCATTGTAGTGTACAGCTTATTTGTGAGGGAAAGAGGAGGGGCAGACACTGATCTCTCCAGTGACCAGTGACAGGACGCAAGGGAATGGCCAGAAGTTGTGTCAGGGGAGGTCTAGGTTGGACATTAAAAAAAGATTCTTCACCCAGAGGGTGATTGGGCACTGGAACAGGCTCCCCAGGCAAGTGGTCACAGCACCAAGCCTGACAGAGCTCAAGATGTACAGCGCTCTCAGGCACAGAGTGTGATCTTGGGGCTGTACCATGCAGGACCAGGAGTTGGACTTTGATGATTCTTATGTGTCCTTTCCAACTCAGGATATCCTATGATTTTATGAAATACATCTTGTCTACATACATGATCTATAGAAATCATAAGCATAATGTCATTCCGCTGACATGAATCACACAGGTTTTATTATGTAATAGCAAAAGAAGTTTGGCCTTCAGTAGGATGCTTGGAAAAAACCAAATTCTGTTAGCATTTTATAATGATTAGGCAGCTTTATAATGATTATCCCAGACCACTTGTAAATGGTGGAGTAGACAAAGAAATCATCTTTATTAAGGAAACAATCTCAGAGGCCACTTTTCAAGTTCTAGTTTCATCAAATCTCTTTGTTGTCTTTTCCATCACACCTTCAAAAATCTATAGCTGTACTTTTCCAACACTGCCTTCTTTTTTCTTGATACTCTGTCTGATTGGATTATTCTTCCTTTTAGATTTTTAAGGTAATTTTTTAATATGTGATATATGTGACAGAATTATTCTAAATTTCAATGGGTACCTTTCAAGCTAATGCTGCTTGTCGTCTGACTAAAATAAGTGATATCCCTTACAGTCAAGCTAAATCAGGAGCAGAAGTCCTCTAGGTCCTTGTTTTTAAGAATAAAAGTAATTGAGTCTTCAGGCACCTGGGATACACCTTAATTTGTCTGTTTGTCTCATAGCTAATTGAGAAAGATTTCATTCTTGCCAAGTGACACTCTGTCCAGAGTTATAGCAGCGGTAGGGAACTGAGTAGGATTAAGATCTTGTTCATGCTCAGTTCTACTGTGTTACTGATCTCTGGGGACTGTCTTACTACAAAAGAATTATGGTCCAAGGCAATTTCCTTTGTCAGCTGCTGCAGCTTTATAACTGTAAAGGGAAAGACAAGGGAGGACACAGAGGATAAAGAACAAAAATGAGAACAAGGAAAAAGGCATGAAAGTCAGCCCTTATAAAATAGCTGTTCTTGTCCATTACTGAAATTACATAGAATGCTGAAAGACTACAATGTATTTGCTTGTTACTGATGGACAACTTGCCAACATTTGTTTCTAGCCTCAGAACATAAAACTGTATGAAAAATGTTTGGTAGCTTATATTAAAGTTATAGCAGCTATTTTTTCACCATTTCAACTTTGAAGCATGGAATAAATATTTTTTTCATAAGTTACATCATTAAATCTCCATCTTCCAGTGAGCCTGGTTTCTTTCTGCCTTCCCTACTATTGAAATTTGAATATCAAGAAGGTTTTTATATGCTGTTTTATTTCAATATGTTGTATACGTATTAGTGAGCATGAAGAGACAAACAAGGTATGTATCCCTAGAAAACATGGGAGATTGTTCCTAAAGAAATTAAGAGAAATACTGATCTGTGTGATTTAGTTGCCTTTTGGTATGAAAACCAAACTAAAGATATTTGCAATGCTGTTTATTGTTCATGGTATTCTCTTTTTTTGTTGAAACGCTCAAGGTTTCTGCAAGAGAACACACGACAGGTACACTGAGGTTTCTTGATAGGCACCTTGTGGGCCATTATGGAGCCTTTTCTTTCTTTCTTCTAGCACCACCATATCATTCAGCAGCACCTTAATTTATTTTCAATCCTACAAGGGATAATTCTTTTCTCTTGTGACAAATAGATATTTTTGACTGCCGTTTTAATGAGCAGTAAATATGATGGAGTACAGACACAGTACTTTGCTCAGGTAGGTATATGACAACGTATATTCACACAAACATAAACATATATTATTAGTAGAACTGATGATGCAAATATGCATATTATAGAAAACAATTTTAATGAATATGTCAGTAAAACAGAAATATATATAATATACATATTTCCATGTATATCCACCCACACATTTTTATGGAAGCACATTAAGAATCAGTTATTGAATGGCATTTGAGTAAGTAGTTTTATATATTGGATCACTTTCAGAGTAGTAGTTAGATTAACTTTTGTACACGTCTTGTTATTTTGTTTAATCTATATGTCTCCATACTTAATTCTTAAGGTGGCTATTGTGGGTGCAAATCTTATTTATAAATGTTCATCATAATATTTATGTATGTCCATACCTCATAGAAATTGCCCATAAAAGAGTTACATTTGTTCATTAAAACATTGATGTCTACATACTAGCTAATGTTAGAAAAATTTAGGACATGAATTCTGGGATGTATTTGGGCAGGACTTGAGAAAACGTGTTTTCTCCAGTAAACATTACACTATACTGCAAAAATGGCCTAGGATAAAATTTGGTATATAACTTTTAAGAACTGCTACAGAAACTTTTTGCTTCCTTTTAGAATTTTAATATTTTAAAATCAAATAAATAAAACATTTAGCATATGGAACATGGTGTATACTAAGATACCTTGTAGTGCAAGGAGTAACTAAGCAGAATCTGGAAAATGTGATTAAGGTAGAAAAGAAAATAAAACATCTAAATGGTATTCACAAAGATTAGTTAAATTCACTTTTCATAGAATACTAGTAAGGAAGAAAGAGTGAAGTTCAGTGAGGGGATTCTATTTGACATCCTGTATTTCAAATAAAGAAAATAAAATTGGTTAAAGATGGTGGTCATTTTTTGGAAGAAGTCCCCAGTGGAAGAGATTTGAGGAAACTCCCTATGGATTAGAATTACATTTCTGTGTATGTCAACACAGGAGGCTGGTGGCTTTTTGACTCCAGGTTTATAACTATCACAAATGAAGGACTACCTCATAAAAATAATCATAATCAAACATGTGCCAGTGTTAACTTGGGCTATCTGTCACAGTTTGCTAATAAAAGATGACATTTTGCACTGGAGCTTTGGGTCTGAAAAGTACTACAGAAGAACTAAGGCACAAATACACTCATCGCTACTTTTTAAGGTGTAAGGAGAAAAATTACTTTTTTGTCCAAAATTCTATTTGGTAGTTTACACGCTACTTACCTGAACTGAGAACGAATTTTCTGAAATGTTGGCATAATCTGATTTAACTGAGTAGTTTTAAAAACTGTTCATCCTCCTTTCAGGAAATTACAACAGCTTGTTATAAAGCATCATAGCAAAATAGTCCAAATGACAAACTAGTGTTGACTCTAAGAGTTATCACTCAGAAAATGAATAAAAGAAAGCAGAGAATATGCAGCAGAAACAGCTATGATTTATGCCAGTGCTGTTATAATCACATCACAGTACAGATTTTTTCTGAATAACTCGGTTTAATACTTTGTGTACTCATATTTATCATAGGTCTGTGCAGACACAGAAACAATGCTTTTATCTAATAATGATGTTTGACTTGAAATGAATTTAGCACAGTTTTTAACCACTAATTTCAATTTACATAGTTAAGTATTATTTCAGGATTAAATGACAGCAAACAAGGAAACAAGCCTACACAGGGCTGTAAGGCTTTTGTCTGGAAATGATAAACATGAGAGCCATTACCCCCACACACTTTTCACGAACATTGGGGGTGAGTTTGGGGTTTAGAACATTTGTGAAATTTTGACTGCAATTTGTTAGGCATGTTGGACAAAATCTATTCATTTACTAAAATGTGAGAGGAAGAAAGAATTTAAATATTGTTTCATTGCTTGGAACACTTGAATTACTGAATAATGAGTTAAAATCATGAGTTAAAGAACTTGGCCTCCTTAATTTCAATTTATTAGCAATTATGCACTTATAAAGACAATTTACAGTTGATTCATTGGTAATTAAGAAAGAAAACTTAAAATACCATGGTTACAGTATTAAGCATAAGACTGACATTGCCTGAAGACTTACTGAAGATACCACTGCAACAAAATATAAGACAGGACTTCTCCGAAACTATTTTTTTTCCAAAACTACTTTGTTTTTGAAGATCTTTGTGTTCTGGGAAACATGAAAATGTAAAACTAAATAAGAATTAAAAAAATTAATGATATTCAGAAGATTTCTCCTCCAGGTACTTGTCCAAGACCTGTGAATTCATTAAATTTATTGCATCTGCATGGTTATTTTCTGATTTATTCTGAGAGAAATACAGAATGAACAGCTCAATCTGACACCGAACTCTGAAATCTTTGAAATATGGCTTTAAGTTAATCTTTACCCAAAAAAGAGTGGTTGAATTTGGTATGAGCAGCAGCAAAATAACAGAAGAGAAGATGTACAGCAGGAATACCACTAAGATGATCAGAGGATTGGAGCACCTCTTCCATGAAGGCAGGCTAAAAGAGTTGGGGCTGTTGAACCTGGAGAAGAGAGGCTCCAGGGAGAGCTTATTGCTGCTTTTCAACACTCAAAGGAGCTTTATATAAAAATGGAGAAAGAGTTTCTACTAAGGCCTACAGTGACAGGACAATGTTTTTAAAGTAGAAGGCAGAGTTCAGACTGGACATAAGAAGTCTTATATGATCAGAGTGGTGAGACAGTGGTACAAGGTGCCCCAAGGAACAGTGGATACCCTGCCACTGGAAGTGAAAAGATAATAGTTTGTAGTAATTTTTCAAATACAAATTGTAAAATATCCTAGAACTTATAAATAACTATATGTAAATATTGTTTTCATGAATGGTATGACATATGTTTTTGTCTTTAATACTGAGTATGTTGATTCATAGAATACTTTCTAGGACTTTTGTATACCCTTAATTCACAAACGCACACATAAATATTACTAACATATGAATAATTTAATTAAAATTTTATTCATGTTTTCCTTGTCCTGAAAAATGGTTTCAATTTTTCCTTGTTTTTTCACTTTTTTTTTTTTTTTTTTCCTGAAGTTCACAGTGTCAGAATCACACATGTGGCNTTTTTTTTTTTTTTTTTTTTTTTGGAAAACAGATTTTGCTTCATATGAAATTCATAAGGTAGAAAATAACATTTTTAGCTTAAGTGACTATACAGGTCTAGTTTGCATTTCAATATATATGAGATTAGCAGTATTGTTGAAGAACGCTGCGTGCATAGACACAACTTACACTTGTCATCATTATAATAAAGGTATCTCAATAAATTTTTGGCTAAGAGCATTACAGTCTTTATCTTTCCATAAAATGATGCAGACTAGGTAATGCTTTTCCTATTTGAGCACCCACTAAAATCATGGCTGACACACTTAGATTTCCGACATTTCACCTTATGAATTGTTTGACGATTTTAATTCCAGAAGTCACTTGGCAACAGATTATGTTGTTTTCTATTGTATTGTATTTTTTCTTTTCTAATGCAATTGCCATCTTTATCTCACACTGCCTAACGCCTGATCACCTAACAAAACAATGTCATTTTTTTCAATTCATGGTGTAATGCTTTATTCTAACGTACAATACGGTACACATAATACAAGCAGTAATGGGTTTAAACTGAAAGGGTACATTTAGGTTAGATATACAAAATAAATTCTTCACTATACTTTTATATATATATATAAAATATTATGAGGGGGTGGGGGAAAACCACATTGTTTTTTACTGAGCTACTGCATTTCAATTCTGTTCTACTGATTTTTTGTGTAATAACATCTAAGCTGATAGTCACATTTCATTGATGAATTATACAAGACTATTTGCTTAACAAAAAGAAACAAGGTTACGTAAGTGCTTGAATTTAAAATTCATCACTTTATGCAAACAAACAGAATGGACTGAGAAGAATAAAAGGGTTTAGATTAGTGGAGTAATGAGATAGGATGGGTTGACTTAAGACATAGGAACAAATTCTGGAGTCAAAGGGGCATTTTCAGCAATTGGTAGTGGCAATGTTGCAGCATCTCAAAGGAAAATAGGTATTGAAGAGAAGTGGAACACAGAAGAAAGATTCCACCATTAACAGCAGTGTCGAGTAGTAGCAGTAAAGCCTGAGCACATTTTAGGACCTGCCAGCAATTAGTGCAAATGCCAACAAATAACATACTCAGGGTCTCAGCGATTTTACTGAGACTTGGATGTGCAACAGTATAATATGGAAATTGATTCCATACTATTTGCTTGATAAAGCAAACTCTTTCATCACTTGTACTGATTTTTTAAAGCTGAGAGGAAAAGCTGATCAGTGAGACGTGTAGACTATGGTTGATTTATCTTTTTTTACAGACACCTAAACAATAATAGCTAAAATACAAACTGGGGATTGTTGAATTGCTGTAATAGCACACTCCTTCCCATGAAACAAGAGAAGAGAAAGGAAGACTATTTTTAAGCTCACAGATAAGATTGAAATCAAGAAAATTATCTTGTCTCAAAATCAAGGACACACCAGCAAAACAAACAATCAAGCTGAATCAGTGTGGACTTTCATGTGAAATTAAAGAATAAAGATCTGATGCTTGTTTCAGATGGGTATCAGTATTGACTTCCCAATGACAAGCACACAACAGATTACTGCTTCTCATATACTTAGAAATCAGTTCCAAATTTAGACTAAAGCATGAAAGATTTGAGAAGAAACTATCTCTTTCTATAGAGAAGGATATTCTGAGGATGTACTACTTATCTCAGAATATTAGAAATAACGAGGAATAATACCAATGTGATGGAAAAAAAATTCTTAGAACTTTACCTTTGTGGCAGCATCAAAACAGACAAAGCCCATGCTAAAGTCGATGGTAAGTCCCATAAGATGACTCTCTAAAACACAGGCATATGTCTTGCACTGTAAAAAAATCAGAGAAGGTAGTTACCACAGAAGAAATTTTTTTTCTAGACCACTGTTTCTGAGTCTTTATTCCAATGTTTATGTACCCCAAAATTATTATCAGAAATAAGTCATTGGTGTGTAAATATGTCAAATTTTTTGTCAGTGTATTTCAGATCAAAGGATTTTTATCAGTGATGAAGTTGTCTAAATCATATGAAAACAGGCTTCGCTTCCATTAAGGAAAAAATATGAAAGAGGCTCAGAATTGCCTCTTAGTGGCTTACTAATAACATTTTCTGAGGGGAAATTTTTATTATTTTCAAACCTCCTTATTTGTTTTTCATACCCAGCAACTTCTAAGATTAATATATTCCTTTTATCTTTTCAAGGGGGGGAAAAAAAGTATACGTAAAGCATCTCTTTAGTACACTCTTTCTTGTGGTTTTCTGTTGTCCTAAATCTCAGGAAAAAAGATAGTATTTCATATCATTTAGCAGCTAATGGAATTATCGGAAATATCTTACTTTTTGCTTCAGATAGTGGATCAATATATTTCAAAGGTTTCTATGAGAAACTTTGGAATTCTGAAAGACTTTATTATTCCACAGTTTTTAAATATATGCTTCTATTTATTTCCATAACATCTCACTTTAATACACACTGTGAAACATTTATAAGTGTAATTTTCAGCATCTTTACATTTATAAGTGTAATTTTCAGAAAACTTCTGCTGTGCTTGAAGGCTGACTTCAGGTACAAAACGACAGACTTGTCTTTTTCATCACAAAATATGTAAAAAAAAAAAAAATAAAACATTTCCAAATCAGATACAAATTCTTTAAAGAAACTATTCTTATTTTATAGACATTTTACCCTCCAGGTCAAATGAAATACAGCTATATTCTTCAATATTGCTGTAGTCACTAAAATTATGAAATGAGAACAAAGATTCTATGACCTATAATGTGTCAGCAAAATCAAAATATAAATCGCAAACATGGGAACAATGTGGGTTATGAATTGTAAGTATTACAGAAGAACCTATGACTATTTTTGGCATTTTGATTATCAAGGATAAATCACATGCCTTTACTTATATAGTCTTTGGGTGGGCTCTTTGGATTCTAGATGGTCTTCCTCAGAACACAAGAAGCTGGAAGGAGCATTAACAGCTTCTAAATAAAATATGCAATGAAGGAAAATTGAAAACTTCATACTTAGTGTTTATATTAACAAATAAAAGTCCCTTTTTCTTTTTTTTCTTTGATCAGCTATACCATAAGACTGCTATGGAACTGTAAAATTTGATTGTAAATCACTGTTGAAAAAGAAGAGGATATTGCCTTTGGTACTATCTCATTAGTAGAAGAGAAAAAGTGTAAAAATATATATATTTCACAGTTACTTACAGTTAATTAAGTGTCATATGCAAAAATTTTCAAGTTTTGTATGCAAAGCAAAAAATGTACAGTTTTGTGGAATCATCTTGCAAAGATCTTACAAGATGCAAATTGCATTTTTACATCTTAGTGTTCAAGATCTGGAACAGACTTAGAGCCTTCACTGGAAATTCAATTTGGCAAGGAAAGTGTGTATCAGATTTAAAATACGTATTGTCATGTAAAATTACCTTACCTCCCAACCCAACGCCAGAGGCCAACCTCCAGTGTGCATGGCAGCACACGCTGAGCTGGCACAGCTCCCTCTGCCTAAGCCCAGCACTGCGCCTGGTTAATTAGCCTCGTTGGGAACTTAAGATTTATGACAAACAGGACATACCAGCCTTGGTTCGAGGCTGCACTGAAAAAGCAACCTGCTTCCAAGACTGAAGGGTATTTCTACAAAAGGCAGTGCAGAGTTTGTGGAGAAATATCATCTAGTTCAGCTCAGTGTAGTTATTTTCAGGAAGAAACCTCAGATCATTAGTAGCAGCTGATTATTTAGTTCTTCTTTATTTTTATATAAAAGACCATTCTACGTCCTCAGACTATGATGTCCAAAACAATTTAGAGAAGAAAAAAATGTTAAAATAGCAAAAAGTTCTTTGGACAGAGAGAATTCAGTTTCCTTGGGGAAGAATTTCCCTTAGTTTTTGCAGGTTGTATCCACTTGCACATGATTCTGGTGACAGGTCAGAGTAGGGATGTGAACTTTCAGACATTAGTTAACCCTTGTAAGACTATTCTCATCTTTATTTTCTTTAAGTTGCCTTTTAATTCAGATATTTGGAGAAAACAGAAAGGCAAAAAATGTTATCGAGATACATGATAATTTAAAGTTTCTTATACATTTAACATTTTAAAACTTTAAGTGTGGCTATGAATAATATATACTGTAGATGTTTGCCTTTGGCTGCTGATTTCTCACAAGAATTCATGAAAACCTCATCAGAACTGAAGTATCCCCTTCCCAAAAGAAGCAGAACACACT
This sequence comes from Rhadina sibilatrix, assembly GCA_013400275.1. NCBI lineage: Eukaryota > Metazoa > Chordata > Aves > Passeriformes > Phylloscopidae > Rhadina > Rhadina sibilatrix. The sequence goes on along the minus strand of VWYO01015456.1, from coordinate 178,847 downwards.
TCAGCAGTCATTTGCTGTTCTTCCACAGAATACAGAATGTTAACTTTGGTTTATTAATAATTCAATGGGTCAGGCAGAGGCTGAAGGAGACAACTCAAAGTTATTCCTTAGAAACTATTCCCTCAACATACATGATTTAAATTATGGAAAGAACAATATATTGTGAACTTCATGTAAGCCATCTCTGAAGCTGAAACAAAGTGAACTATAAATCTAAGACTTCCTTCAGACTTTTAAATTCAGATTGAACTTCAATGAAAACATATGTTAAAGCACTGCAACATAGAAGAGCTTACATAATAATCCTTACATTAGAGAACAACTACAATGCAAGCAAGGACAGCAAGAAAAAGTTTCATGCTGGATGAAATTTTGGAAGAGGAAGATGGAAGAGGTGAAAAGAGCTTAAAGTAGCAGGAACACAGAGGGAATATACAGTAATATATATAATTGCACATCATTATGCAAGTTATAGCAGTCTCAGATTCTTCGTGCAACAATGCTGAGAGAAAAGGAAAAAGGATTTTCATTTCAACTATTTTTTTTAATAAGTAATTATGAAAATGGATTATCACCACTTACTACATTACAAAACTAATTAAAGAGTGACTGTAACACACCAAAACGACACCACTGTATCATTGTACCATGTTATTACTAAATTATTATCAATTTGACTATGCCTCCTCTAAGACATTTCTTTTCTAAGAAAAAACCAAGTATTTAATTTTTGGTTTAGATATACCTCTGGCAGAAGCTATGAATTAGGTTGAAACAGAATTCATTATACGTTTATAGTAATGCATTTTAAAAATATTTGCAGTTTTTATATATTCTTTGGAATTAGATTAGAATTGGCCCCTGATTAACTTCTTCTGGAGGTTATAGCCTTGGTGGAAGAGTTACTATTTTCATGATTATGGAGTAGCACATAATGAAGTTGAATAATTTTAAATGGTAGCTTTAAACTGAAGTTATATTTTCAAAATTATATTATTGTATTATAAGACAAACTTACTGGATTAACATTCACTTTAAATAAGAATATTCATATAAAAATGATTACATAAACCAAAATTTTAGTAAAAATGTACAGTTGATACCTTAGTTTTGAACCTGCCCCCTTTTTTTTCTCACAGAGCAATGGAAGAACTTGTTGGAAAGAAATTATACCACCAGATTTTATCTGCATCTGCACGTTGGTAGATGAAAGCAGTAATTCATTGCTGAAAGAAAAATGAAGAGGCCAAACCCAGGGACTTGGGCTATGGAACCAAAAATGTGCATTGTATTTCATCTGATGAAAGCAGCTGGGGAGATGTATTTCTTTTTTTCTTGTAACTCTGGGGGAAGGGNTTGTTTGTTTTGGGGTTCTTTTTACTACTACTTTGTATTGTTAATATTCCTAGTAAAGAACTGTTATTCCTATTCCCAAATCTTTGCCTGAAAGCCTTTAATTGCAAAATTATAATAATTTGGAGGGGGTGAGGGGTTTACGTTCTCCATTCCAAGGGAAACTTCAGCTTTCCCCAGCGGATACCTGTCTTTCCAAACCCAGACACCCAGTTATATTAAAAATATTCTATTTTTTTTTCCAAATCAAGAAATAGAAAATAAAGAAAAAAAGGTGAAATAATAAATGTAAGTTCTGCAATAATATTCTATCATGAGTAGCCTGTTTGTCCACTTTCACAGATCTGCTATAATCAATCAATCAGGAAATCATTACTTTGAGTTCTTAATTGCTACACTGAACATCAGGAGAGACAAAAGAAAAAGATGAAAAGATTAAGATGAATCTGAGGTTAAGATTATAAAGCAAATGATTTTGGAGAAGCATGATGGCAATTTTGAATAAATGTAATTTTAAAACCCAAAAGAAAAATCTAAACCAGGAATGGTGCAGTAGGAATCAATCTGAAAGCAGAACAAATATGAGGTGACTTCTGAGATAAAAGTTATTCAAGAAAAATGCCATATATTCTTTTACTAATGGCACAGCAGTGTTTCTATATGTTAGAGTGGATTATATAAGACAAAAACTCTCAAATATTTAGTGGCAGAGGACATGTATCATTGCAAGAAAACACAACTAACACAGAAAATCTGGGCTTAGATTTTCCAGCAAGTACAGCTTAAAAGGTAAGAATAGTTTCTATAAAAGGTAATAGCATATATGAATTTAAAAGAGGAAGGCTGGATCTCCCCTCTTGCAACAAAGGTACTGTGCATTAAAACTGACAGCAGAGTAGTTATTGCACATTGGATCTCCATTAGTATATACCAGTTCAGTCCATCTGCATGTGGTGGTTCACAGGTCAGAAAAGGGCTAATATATAACTAAACTAACAGTTTGTCTGAATAAAACCATGTCAGTGCTCGCATTCCCAAGAGGACACAGAAAGTGTGTGAGCCAATACTTGCACAAGCTAATGTGCTAATATGGCTTGGGAAGGGGTGTAAAACTACTGCCAACATCAACTAAAGCTGTTCTAACCACATGCATATTTCATGATTAGAAAATCAATATTACAATTGGGAATAGGTGAATTATAATTGTGGTGTGTGGCTTTTTTCTCTTTTTTTTTAATTCAAAAAGTCATGACTCTTTGGTCATGTGGAAAGAAGTTATCTTTAAACACTCTGATATGTATTTTTGCTATAAAAAGTCACTGGTGATCTGTATTTAAATGTTGTCCATCTCTGCACTGTCATCTAGCAATAGAGTAAATACACAAGGAACAAGAAATATGTGAAGAATGCTGCATCTGAGGTACAAGTTTTATTCTTGCTTATATCCAATAAGTATACTCTCATTCCTGGTATTGCAAGAACAACTTAATTCCTGCAAAGTTCTCTTGTGATATTCAGTAACAAATAAGGCAGCATGTAATCTAGTGAGACTATCTAAACAGCTGGATTTTGTCCCTGTTCCATAGATTGCTTTTCTTTGCCTGTCCATGAACTTCAGTTAACAAATAAGTATCACATTGTCATAATAACTCAAAGATTGTATTTCAGGCGGCCTCTTCTGAAGTCATTGCTTTTGCTGTTTGGGATCAGCAAAAGCAATGACTTACATAAAAGGGTAATAATTTGAGGGTTGCAGAAGGTCATAATATTTCTTAAATTACATCACTATTTCATTTGGGTCTAATTTGTTGATGTACCAAAGGATCATCAAGGCAGTTGTTCTCACCTGTATCCGTTCAACTTCTAAAAAAGTTGCTGTTTGGAAGGCTTTTTCCCATAGTGTTAGGTCAGACTCTAGTTCCACAGAAAAGTAAAGATCTTCTCCAGATTCAGACTGGACACTGAAGCAATGTTTCCGACGATCCAGTAGATCACTGTCCTGATGAAAACCTGAAGTTATATAATCTGGCATACATCAATTAATATTTTTAATTGCAAACATTTATGCCTCAAACCCAGCATTTTTAAATGGCATTTTAAATGACAGGAGTAACCACAGTTGCAGAGGAACCGAAAATCACGGGTTTGGTCTAAACATTGACATTTCAATGATTTTTTAAAAGGATGCCTATATTCAGAATGGTACTGAACAGCATATCTCAGGCAGTAACATTTTAACAATTCACTTCTCAAAAATGTCATCAGCTATACACTTTTAGATTAGATACATACTATGAAATTTTTCCACTTTCTATTCACACGACAAAGACAAATATCAGCTTCTCTGACCTATTTGACTTACACACTCTACCCTGGAAGGTTGATCAAAGGAATATATTTATTGTAAGAAGTATGAAAAGTCCATATGTTCTTTTTTTCTTTATAGAGGCTAGAGAAAACAAGTTCATATGTCTGGAGGCTTACAAAATCCAACATACAATTAGTCTCTGAATTGATACTGCCAGAGAGACTGTAGTGGCTGCCCATGGTTAGGTTGCTGGCTTTGGTTCTGGAGGAGAAAATTACTTTTGGCTTTACTTTTAATATAGCATGATACAATGGTTATCAGGTTATAAATATTTAATAATTAATGATTGCTAGCATTTGTAATCTGTACTAAACCAAGAAATAAGCAAGTTAATCAGGAAATCCATTTATTAAAATGTTTTCAATTACTTTTTAAAATTTATTTATGTAGTATAAAGGATGCTTTATGCTAAAATTCTGGCATGCAATTTGTTCTTGCAAAAAATCAGATTGCAGAAACAGGTTTAATTAATTTAGTCCCTGCTACTTCAAAGAAGTTGCCACAAGTCACAAGCTCACCAGCTGTCCTTGCCAATACATCTGGAGATTTGGGTTTAAGTAGCCTGCGTGCAATTTCCACAAAGCTACCCTGTAGCAAAGGGCAGAGTTAAGTTCAGTAAAGAAGTCTCATGGGACAGTATTGCCTTCTGGTTATACACAGCTTGAATAGACCAAGGGGAGCACAACCAGCTGATACAAGCTGGAAGAGCAGTTTACATTGTTCAACTCAGCTCTCCCTGGGGCAGAGAACCAGGAACCTAAAGCTGATTGAGAACAAAATATATAAAACAGGAACCTGTCTGAAACTATCACTCTCAGGTATACAAGCAGGCAATGGGAGAGCAAGCACTACTTTCCCCATTCCATTCATTCAGTAAACTGTGACTGTTTAAGAAAGCCTTTACAGCATGCATTCATTAATGTTTCTGGGTGGAGCCTGCTTTACAATTTCTAAAAAATCGGCTGTGAAAGCATCATACCCCCTCTTTGCAATCACTATGGAAAAATCAAGTTGCTTGGATTTTAAAATTACCAGTCACTGGAAAAAATCTCCTTCCTTACTTCCATCAAGGGCTAAGCCTAGTAGCTCTACAGTGTTATGTATGAAAAAATCAGCATGAACATGTTTGATCTTAAAAGACAGCATTTCCAAAAAAAAAAAAAATGAAGAATCTTCCAGATATTTCTTCCAAATATTCACAAGGATGCATAGTTGAACCAGTTAGGTGTAACTAAATAATAATCTATGTCCTATCAGAAACACCTTTGTCTCTGTTATCTCTTTTTTCCCTTTTCTTCCTTTTCATTCAGGCCCTTCTTCTAAAACTGAAGTGTCAATTCTCCTCTCAGTATGTCCTGACCAGCATTCAAAATAGATGTTATAATATCCAGGTTGTTGCTAATGACATCTATGCTCCATTGCACACACAGCCTCAAACACACAGAGCAGCAGCACTGTGACAAATGTTTAACCTTGGGGATATGTATAGCAACAAAACACAGCAGCACAGAGTGGCTTGGGTTGGAAGGGACCTTAAAGATCATCCAGCTCCAACCCCTTAAGTGAAACCTTTCACTTGATCGTGTTAGTCACAGCCCATCCAGTCTGGCCTTGAACACTTCAGGGATGGGACATCTGTAACTTCTCTGGGCAACTTGTTCCAGTGCCTCACTATCCCCTCAATAAAGAATTTCTTCCCGACATCTAATCTAAACCTCCTCTCTTTCACTTGGAAGCCATTCTGCCTTGTTTTGTCACTATATGGTCTTGAAGAAGTCCCTCTCCATCTTTCTTTAAGGGTCCCCTTAGATACTAAAAGGTCTCTGTAAGTTCACTCTGAAACCTCTCTTCCAGACAGAACAATCTAAATTCTGGATGAGCAAAAGCACTGGAACATCCTCACTCCTCCAGGGCAGAAGAGCTACTTCTTTTAGAATAACAGCACTTCCTGTCTAACAGATCTTAAATGGAGTCTTAAACTCCCTGTGTTTCCAGAGCTAAACCTGACTGAATGGGCCTGTTGGCCCACAACCCAAAGGACGTATCAGCATGCAGTGTGGCAAGACTCGTGTGTAAGGTACATGGATTTCCTGGGGAAGGTTGTAGTTCCTCATTGCTACAGCCACAGAAGAAACTAAAAATATTTTTAACTCATCTTTACCTATTCTTGACTACAGTTAGTAGAGAATAAGTAATTATGAGTAATGCAGACTATTAAAGCTTTTTTGAAACACAACTATGTGGGATCACAGAAATCATTTGCTTTAAAATAACTGAAGTAAAACCCCCTGTTTTCAGATGGGAGAGAGCTTAGTATATGGCTCAGTTCCAGAATGCATATCTCTATTTAGCTGGGCACAGCTAAGGTTTGATGCTTTTAAATTATGGTCTTAGACTCTTCCAGTCTCACAGGCTTTTTTTGTCTCCTATTGAGAGGAATATGCTGTCTAGGAAAAAGAGAAAAGTTATTGTGTAGACTGTGAAAAACAAAAAGTTAGAAATTTTGCTGAGATTGACCTTGTTAAAAAGTGTTTGAAAAATGAAAAAATCTCCAGAGTCTTTGAGGTAATTAAATAAAATCCTATGTATTTTATTATCAACATTGCTAGAAATAATTGTACTAGATTTTACTAAGCATTACATCAAACCTAGATGATGAAAAAAGAGCTAAATGGGATCTACAATAACTTGTTACTTACGTATGAAGATGAGAGCATGCTTTGATTTAGGAAAGTATTGATTTAGGTAGTATTTCCCCTCAGTATTTTGTGTATAAAAAGTTTAGAATATTTCAACTACTACATTATATTGTGACAAACAACACACATAATGAACTAATTTATTATTGGAATTTACATTCTGTGAAGTTCCTATTCAGAATGAAAACAAAATTCAACATTTCCCCAGAAATAATAATTTAACCAAATAATAATGTCACTTTGTGATTAGCTCTAATGTATATACTTGTGATTTTGATATTAACATCTATTGTTAAGTCCATGATAAGAGAAGTGTAAGTCAAATATATTTAAAATGTGTATTTTAGTTTTTTTAAAATTGCTATCAGACATATGAAGTATTGCCTTCCTAATTAGCAGTATTCCATCCTACTTGTAAAAATAGTTATGTACAAGGTTCCCTTTAGTACTGCTTCTGCAACTTTTTCTGCTTTTTCTGCAAGATCTTTTTTTAATTTTACATTTCTTCTCAAGCATTAAAAATCTGTATTTTATGTTTATAGAATTTAATAATTTGTACAATAGATAATTAGACAAAACAGTATGTAGGGAAAGCTAAAAGATAGCCAAATGTGCTTGTAATAGTAGAAACTTAAAGGACTTTTTTTTTTAAGGAATCCAACTGGGAATTGTCCACAAGTCCAAAACTTTAAAAAAACTTGTCAGGAGTTTCAAAACCAGGTCTTGATGAAGCAGGAATCTTCATTAACTTTTACCAAACCACTACTAAACACAACTAAAACACAAATGTCATTCTACTCATTTAAGAATCTGCTATGGCCCTGTATTATTATACTCACTTACTGGTCAGTGAGGGACATGAGCCAATTTCATGTTGATTTTTTTAAGAACTCTTTCATACTGATAATGATTAATTGTACCATTTGCCCCTGATGTTCTCATTGTGAATTAATAAAACTCTCTGAAGGGAAACACACACAAAACTTTTAGCAGTATGCTAATTCTCACCAGAGGGAATGTAGTCTGGCTGAAGGATGGGCTGTGACGAAAGACGCTGGCTTACACCCAGCTTCAGGGTAACCCAGCATCTCTGCTGACAGGACAGTATGACTCCTGCTTGTCTAATTAATAATGATATCCATGGTAAGTGAGAGTAATAAATTTGTCCATGGGAACTAAGCATGGCTCATTAGGCAGGTCCTTCCAAATTAAGGCAGAATGCTTCTTTATCACTAAATGGTGACTTCGCCTTCTCTTCTGCAGGGTAATCTATTTTCTTTTGAAAGACTGCTCTTTCCAGCAGCAGCACTACTTCTTTTTAATTACTTTTTTGTTTCATTTTAAGTATGATGAGTGCATTAAATACTCATATTTTGGCTATTATTTAAATCTGCTAAGATGCATGAGGTCTTCACCTCTTGTGGTGGTCAATGAGAGTTGAGTTCTTCTATTCTACAAAGCTCTCTGCAACAGAAAACAAAGCTATATTTTCCACTTTCATGCTCATGGCATGATTTTTACCCAGGAGGTGCTCAAGAATTTTCTGAAAGTCTGATTTACCTATGAAGTTACATGTAACATACAGAGTGGTATATATATTTTGCCATGGAACTGCAAATGTTAGCGACACTGGTGAGCAGTTTTTGACATGAACAACAATTCATGTAAGATGTTCAAAATCATCTTACATAGACAAAACAGACCTTGACTTTCAAGAAAATTATATTTCAACTGGTAAAATAAGTATTCATGTCTCTCATATTAATTATAACTGTTCTTGAAAACACATAAATGAGAAAACAAATGAAACTTGTTTTCATTGTTCACTAGTTTAGACAGTTCTGCCAAAAGAAATCTGTCCTATTATAATCAAGATTCAAACCTAGCATCTAAATTCTCTGAAGATAAAAAGCATTTTCTCATGCAATAACTCCAAAGCAACTCTAAAAATGAATCAGTTGCTGACATCAGCGTCCTGATTGTTTTACAGTTAGTGTCTCCTTTCACCTATCAGTTCTGGCTACATAAACATACATCCCTCTTTCTAACAGCGTATAATGATCTATTTCTTTAGCTGGAATTTTGGAAACACTTTGCTTGAGCATCACCATTAGTTGCTATGGTGATGGTTCTAACAGCATTTACAGGCAGCAGGGAATGATTCACTCCAGAGCAAAAAAAAAGATACAGCTTCTCCAACATATCCTCATTACTCAAGTAATAAATAAAAAAAATATCCATGCAGGCATGTGTTTGTAGATAGCTCATCTTATTTGGACCCTTCTGAATTTTATTGTTAAGTAGTGTAAAAACCGTTGAAATTGCAGATATATGTTTATACACACATTTAAGTAAACATAGAATTGCAGCCAAACTAAAACTGGACAAAATATATTTTGATGTTCAGATTTTACAAAAAGTATGTTTACTCAAGGGAAAAACTGTTTATAATTGCAGGATAAATTTTAATTTCAATTAAATTTCCATTAGAAAGACCTGTCTGATGGCTGGAGAGAAACAGAACAGTTCATTCTCTGTATTCCATTAGATTTAGCAGTAAGCTTGAACCACTTTCCAATTCTTTCTGAATAGGAAAACTGATTTCCTATTGTGCCTGATTAAAAGACAGTCTTGAAGACCCTCATCTGAATCACAGGAAGAGTGAAAAATGGTTTCCTCTGATTCAGTGCCATAATTGTCTATTTGTTAATGAACTTTACTGAGAAATATATTTTTTATACCATATGATGAAAATTTTCAGAATGTTCATAAAACCAACTAATCTTTTGAGGAAATAAATTATTCTAATACTTTCTGGAGAGGCATTAGTGATTGTTTTCTGTTACAGAGAAATCAGAGCTGAATATAATTACAAACAGATACAAAAAAAAATGTGCTAAACATCTCTTTGGAGTTACGAAGGTTTTTTTACCTCTCCAAACACAGAGACATTATTTGCTGGAGATTAAGTTTAAGGACAGACCCCATAAGAGTAAATATAATGATGATGGATACCAATGTTAAAGAGTGATCCTATCTTTTCATTCTGACCCTCTTTTAAAGTAGTTTCTCAAATTTAAATAATTGCAGGTGATTTTTTTCCCCACTTTAGTTGTCTGCTTGAGAATGTTGCTGCATTTTATATTATATTTAATACAGCTAAATCACTTCTCTAAAATAAATTAGAAAAAGGAATGAAATTGAATTGTCTAAGTTGAAAGAAATAAACAGAGAAGCATCAGACCCCAAATTTGCTTTTTGGGCTGCTGTGGGACTTCCATTCTTTGGACTGACAATGGCTGATTCAGAGACAGGAACACTTTTGCTGCCCTTGGGAAGAAAAGTTAAGGTCTACCAAAAAAACTTAGTTTTTCTGGGCAAAATCTGACAGTTACCATTTTGAAGATTTCATTTTGAGCATGCTGCATGGCTATGGTGTACAGGAAGAGAACCTCTCCTATATTTCCAGCTGTTAGGAGCTGTTATCCTAGTGGCCATGGTGAGAACAGGATCATCTACATTTCCTTAAAATGTCTATGCATCTTTTCAATAAGAGAAAAAAACACCTTACTCAACAGAAAAAGTGGAAAAATAAATGACATTGAAGAAAATTTCTTTTCATTCTCATTTTTGCCAGTTTTTGAATTTTTTCCCCCAACTTTAAGTGTATTTGTTTTAAAGGCAGGAAATTGTCTTTTAAAGGTTTTCCTCATGAAAGACACAAACTTTGGAAGGAAAAGCATTAAACTTGATTGAATAAAAGTCTGGAAAATTACCCACCAAACCGATTATTTATTATATTAAAAGAATTACCTACTTGACTGCATACTCTTTCTTATTTAGCTTCCTTTCTTTTTTGGACAGAATTCCTTACTCAAATAGTTTGCCAATAAATTATGTCAAGGTGAGAGTACACTAGAGTAGCACAATGAAAAGCATTTTTGTTAGATATCAGTATGTCAGAAAATTTGTTTAGGCAAATATGTAAAAACAAAATATTTTATGTGTACTTGCTAATTGTACTAATAAAAAAAATGAAAAGGGACTGTGGTAAAAAAGGTCTTACAATAAAACAAAAAGATAAAGATTTTTAAAGAAATTAATATTTCTGGTTTCACTGCTGGCTCTGTTGAGAGTAATTAACATTTAGACCTCCACTGAGAAGAGAATGCACCAAATGAAGTTTTGAATGAGAGAGAGACAGGAGATAGGAACAATTTATTTCATATAAGAATTGGGACACAGTTCCAGTGAAAAATCCAAAATTATCACTGTTGCGTGGATGCCTAGAGCCACAAATTCTTTGTGCAATAAAACTGCAGCATCTCAAGCTAAATTTAAGTGTAGTGATAGCCAGAAATGAAGACAGGAAAAACCTCAAATAATTGAAGTCTGTGACCAAAAAAATAAGAGAAATTTGATAAATTAGAGAAAAATGTTGCACAAAAATCTAGTATAATTGGAGAGTCAGACTATATTAATTAATGCAATACTGAATCACTCCAGTTTTTAGAAATGCTCTGATTAGATTAAGTCAATGGAGAGAAACTTCTCAAGCTGCAGATAAATCTCAAGTATCTTTAAGACAAATACTTGTCTTTCCCAAGTATCCTTACATTGTAATTATATTTCACACCTCATTTCTGCTCTTTTTCAGCATTCTCTTTGCCTTATGTTAAAAGTTAATTTGGCTTTGCTTTTCAAAGATGTTGCAAGAGCACTGTCAGTCTCATAACTAGACAGGCAACAAAAAGCAATTTCTGAAACAGAGGTTGCAGAAGTAATTTAAAAATTTATTTTCTGTATCTGTTATATTTTGTTTTTCTCTGTGTGTTTATCTTGTTATTTTCAGGAAAAAGGATCAGACTCTGAGATTTGGCAGCCCCAGCCCAACACAAGTCATTTATTTTTCACCCAAAAGGTGACAGTTTATATTAATATTGCATAAGAAATGTCAGANGTGTTAATAAAAAATGAGAAACCTCTCTAAAGGTAACAGGAAACATGAAAAGCCTTATTTAATAAGTTTATATTTCAAATATTGTTTGTCCTCCCTTTCTGAACTAAAAAAAATGAACAAGCCTTTATACAGTGGTAGTTGTCATGCACGCAGTAACAGTGCCTCTTTGCTTTCAGGAAAGACTCTTACATGGTGTTGCAGAGTTACAGCCACATCAACACCTTTAACACACAGGGCTCATTAAATTTATCCATATTAACATGGATTAGGGATTGCATAACTATGTACACGTTGAAGAGAAATGAGCTGAAATCACATACAGAATCACAGAAAACATGTGTGATCTGGCCAGAGGTGCAGCCATCTAGTGCCTATCTCTATGCATGGTAGGAGCAGCTACACACCAGCTTAAACTTAAAAGGATCCAGTGGTGGAAATTCTGTGGCTTTGTCAAGAGCTCTATTTCAGTACAGAAGTTTTCTTTATGGCCTAACTGAAGCCGACTTAGTGTTAGCCTTGATGCCAGTGGACATGGAGATATTTATGACTATTACTATTTTTCTTATCTTAGAAGACAACTGTAATTCTATTTAGGGGGCAACAGATCGTTTTTTCTGTGGAAACATTAGATACTCTTAAATGTAGGGCAGAATGCAAACCAAAGACTGAAAATTACTTTGATTGTTTTAAAGTGAAATACTCAACAATTTAGCATTCTTTCCAAGAACTGGCACCTGGCTAAACCCTGGCTGAAAATCTAATATTCCTTGGATGCAGCATTAACCTATTCATAAAAAGGATTCATTACTTCTGCCTCTTAAGCCTTTTGAGTGTGAAATATTTTAGTGGAATCACATCAGGATGCAAGTCTCATCATTGAACAAACCATATGAATGATAGACCAAAAGCATTCTCTACATTCTCTACCTGTACTTTATATGTTTATTTTCATTACTTTTAAGATTTGTCTGAATGGATTAACATTGTCAGTAGTTTCCTATCCTTTTTATGTCATCCTTTTCCCATACCCAATTTACTGGAAATGGATTACTACAGGCAATTTGACTGGGAAAAATTAACATAATTACGTTTGAGGATTTTACACATACTAACAGCTAAAATAAGGAAGGAATCACAAGTCTTCTGAGACACCAAGTTGGTCCTGATTAATATAACAAGAAAATTATAGCAGCACTGATGTGAATGGCACTAACTATAAACACCAGTGATTCACTACCCAGACGTGTTGCCAGCATAGACTGCCTTCCACAGTTATCCTCACATCTCATTTCAGAGCTGATCTGACACTTGAATATGTTTCCTGGTTTATGCTGAATAAAGCTTTATGCTCTAACTGTGAATCTCCAGATGTTTTTGTATGACACTGAAGATAGAAGGCAGGTGACTGAACTATAAGAAAGCATTTTGTCACAACAAAAAAGAGATGTTTGGATGAGCTGAAGAACATAAGGACAAGAGAAGTGCAATTTCTTATGCTATTCTTCATAATTTACCTGAAATATGTAACAAATTTTTTCCTACCCTCTATATGGAAAAATTGTTTAAATATTTGAACTATTTACAAATTTATCTAAAGTACTTAAATCTTGTTAAATTATGCACACTTACACATTCACACACTTTCAAAACACACAAGTTGAAACTGTGTATCAGGAGGTACCAAAAAGACATATAAATCAGCTAAATCAGCTTTGAAATACTGAACAGGATACGGCCACCTGCCTTTCTGAAGTTAGTGATAGAATTACTTGCTTTTCTGGAATATTGAATATTGTTCAATTGCAACATTAAAATTAGTTGGTGTTAATGGGGCCTTACTCCCTAAAATAAAGGATGAGGTGAAACAAGCTTCTGGGAGAATAAATCAGAAATATTTATTGATAGCAAATTTTTCCAGTAGTTCTATTGAAAATGACTCAGATACATTTTAATGTCAGGAGTGGTATCATCACATTATCCTGCCTGAAATATTTCTTAACATGGATCACAGATTTTCATCCACATGCTAGTGTCACTGTTCCATTAGCATTAGTCTGAATAAACTTTGAATAAACTTGTGATTAAAAAAATAATGGTTTAAATGCTATCATCTTCTTACTGGTACCTTCCACTGACACTAATCAGCCCAGCTTTTACAGTTCTTCTTTGCCATTTTAATTCACCTGACTTTGATTTCTACTCACTTTCCTTTTACCTGCTTATTTTTAAGGTTAAAGTGTTCTTCAGTGCCTTGTTTTCTCTCTGCTTTCACCCCTTAATCAACACACCTATTGAATTTTTAATAAATTATTTCATTTGCTGACCAATTTATGCATTTACACCTCTAGGTCTTAAGTTATTTGCATCTCCATAAATCCTCCTTTTACATGAAACCTAGCCCACTGCTGTTTGCCATTATTTCACAATGAATAATTTAAATCAATAAAACTAAAATGTGATTTTTGTACTCAGCCTCCTTTACCTAGGGTTCATGTCAAAAATTATTTCATCCTCAAAATCTTGACAATGAAAAGCTTTGTATTTATGTGATATGCATTTTTATCTGATAGTTTGTAAACTTTATACAGAACCTTTTTTTATATTACATTATTGTTATGGTAGTGTATGAAAGTGGTTATGAGGGTTTGTTTTTTTTGTTTTTATTTTTACTATATAAAATTGTAAATACTGAATTAGAGGATCAATGATCTTTTGCTGGATTTCTGTCAATAAAACTGGTTTCCACATAGTAAAAAGGCTGCTTTTTAAAGTCTATTTTTATGCTTCAAATTTAAGGGTTTTCCTGGTTATTTAGAATCCAAATAAAATTAATCAAATTAGAACAGACTTAATGCCTTCCTTCCACTTCCTTTTCTTTGTAATCTGATCCATAAAATAAAAGAAAAAAAGTATACAGTTACAACAAAAGAGTGATTTATTTGATGAGTATTATAAATATGTATCCACTAGCTATAAATCACATAATAATCTGACATCTCTGAATAAGGTGCCAAACACCCTGCCATTTAGCTGCTTGAGACTAAGGCAACTGTGACAACTGAAAATGGCATCCCAGTCTTGTCTATTATTTGTGAAAGGAATTAGAGTCTTTGGAATGAATGCTACAGGAAAAAAAAAAAACAAAACCAAACAAAACAACACTAAATACATGCAACTAAATATAAAGAAAACATTGGTCATGGTGGCAGCCAATTTTTGGGTTTTATTTAACATCTTTGGACTATATACTCTTCCTGAAGATGAAATCAGTTAAGTACTTTGTAGTAGACAAAGTATTGTGTGTAGACATTAAAATTTATTTACTGCTTTAATATTTTTACAGTTACCAGCAGAAGAATTATTTTCTCATGCTGAAACACTAAAATATTGATATGGATTCAGTAGGACCTGGGAGTTCATATTCTCCACTGTAGTACTTCTGTCACAAAGAGAAACTTAGAGAAATCTCTCAAACTGAGGAAAATTACAATTCTATTTAAAAAGACAAACTTAGGGTACTAAGTGTCTCTAATCCAGACTGTTCTTGGGAAGTTCATCAGAAAATTCAGAATCAGAAGTTCATCCACAATTAAGGAGTGGAAAATGGAGAAAAAATATTTACAGACATATTAAGTAAAGCCCTGTCCTTGTGGCACGAGACAGTTATGAAATTGCCAGTACATACAGGAGAAAATACCAGCTACCTTGGGTGACAGTTGCATCCTAATGAATCTAAGTCTACATGTGAACAATTACGTTTTAAAATATCTTATTCAAATGCAAGCAAGCCATGTAACACAGATAGACTTTGCTTAGTAAATTAAAATGGAGAACTCTAAAGCACTACTTCTCACTCCTGAGCTAACTCATACAAAGGTTAGCACAGACTACTTGCAAGTCCTTCTATTCTTGAAGTGAATATTAGCCAGAAAAGCTAATCTGCAAGTGTAATGTGTAAAGTGTCATCCTCCAAGTCAAACAGATTTATAACAAAAGTAGTATTTGAGGTACTATGGAAGGGAAGAAGTTTGAAGATGATCACAAAACACCAGAGTAACTTTTTTTTTCGTGGCCTCTGGTTCAGTAATATCCATTGGGTTTGTTAAAATGCATCTAAAAACCACTCATTTCTTAAATGGAGATCTTTAAGATGCTGGCATAAAAGCTGAACAAAACCTTGAGTTCCTACAGATGTTCAATGCAGTAGTGCAATGGGAAGCTGTTTGTCTTAGTTTTATTTGCTTTTATATTTAGTGAAACCATAGTTAAGTTCTATAGCAGCTGCTGTAGAGAGCTAGAATATGGTGAAGATTAATGCTCCAATGTCAGAAGTAGCAATTCCATTGCAATGATTTTTCCACTTCCAGTTTTTATTATTTACAGGTTTTTGTCAGCTAAAGAACCGGCTTGAAACATTTCAGCATTTTATAAGCCTGACCATATTAACAGACAATAAATTAATAAGTGAATATGAATAAAGTGATAAAGACATATGTAAATTATATTCTTATATTAATTATGCTGGAATTGCCTCTCTGTTAATATAGACTGAGGCTGGAAGATTTACACCTCTTCCCAGACAGTTTGGAAGACTGGATGACAAAAAAAAAAAAACTCCAGCATATTTGTACTCTTTTCTGTGCTTCTACACAACAGTGCCAAGAAGGCACTGGTTTAGGTTTTACTGCTTTGTGGACTGTCTCCTTGACTGACATAACTTCTGCAACATGGCTGAGAAATTAAAAAACAACAAACAAACAAAACCATTTAAAACCACAAAAACAAACAAACAAACCGCACCAAACTCAAACACAAACCAAAAACAAACAAAACTACANCCACAAAACAAACAAACAAAACACACCAAACCCAAACACAAACCAAAACCAAACAAAACTACAAACAAAAAACCTGCAAATAAAACAAAAACAAACAAAACCACAAACAAAAACCCCAATGTATTGGTATACAAGAATAGGAGAGAAAGAAAGAAAGAAAGAAAGAAAGAAAGAAAGAAAGAAAGAAAGAAAGAAAGAAAGAAAGAAAGAAAGAAAGAAAGATGGCTAAAATTGCAAGTGAATTAAGAAGAGCATCAACAAAGGCAAATAGCTAAAAGAAGAAGGACCTCTAAAACACAGAAAATTATATGGCACACATTCAGTATATTTCTGTTCAAAGAGTAAAAAACAAAAATCTTTGGATATGTCATAAGGAGGAGTCATCCTGGCTCCAAAGCACTTAGTTCTCTGACAAAGTAGAGCTACCTTGATGCTTATTGCATTAAGCCCAAGGCCTGAAGCAATCAGAGGTTACCAAAGGGAATGGGGGGAAAAAAAATGCATGTAAGGAGTGGTATTTTTCAACTCTTTCAAAGCCTGACTGTGTTCTTAGAGCATTGTTCATTTACACCCTCAGTGCAATGCCTTCACCAAGTGAAAAACTTGTCCTGTTACTCCTCTTCCTACATGAGCACCTCTAAGGAGCCAGTATTTGCACACTTGGTAATTGAAGGATATACCACAGTGATGGGATGTTTTGTATTTGGGAGATTCTGCTCCTTGATGAAGACTCCAGACCTCACAGCCAACATAAGTAAAAGAAAACTTTTCAGTTGTCTTTTCAGATTGCTAGCAAAGAGGACTTTTTCTGACTATAAACTTGATTTTTTGGTTTTTTTTTGTTTTTTTTTTTTTTTTTCATTTGAAGCCTCAAGTGTAAGAGGTTTTTGAATTTTATTGAGCATTCCAACTTTAATCTGCCTCCCTAATGAAAATATAGTACACCTATGTAATCTACAAGACCTAAGAAATGTACCATTTATGTCAGTAAAAGGCCTTCCCAGCAGGAAACAGTTTTAAAAAGTACAGTATTTTCATATTTCTTGTTGATATTAGTCTGCATCTGCCTAAATAAAACTACTGAACTGTTAAAATTGCCTTTTATGTAATTTGGACCCAAAAACCCCCCAAACCAACACAAACTAGAAAGCACTTTAGAAATGAATAGAAAAAAGCATCTTTTCCCCTTCTCATTTGAGAAATTTTGAGCATCTGATTTTCACTGTTTTTAAAACAGAGAAAAAACCAGATAAAATAATTCTGATTGAATTCAGAATTAAAATTAAAAAAAAATGTACAATAGTGGTCTTATTTAATTTGCTACTCAGAATTTTAACATTTTAAACATGTATCATTATCTTTTCCCATTTATTACACTTCAAGCAGACTGAAGAAAATGGAAAAAAATAAGACAAAAGTCTTCAGAATGGTGTTGCATGTTTTAAAGACTCTTCTCTCAGTCCTCAATCATAGATTGCAGCTGCTATTTGTTCCATTAACATATTTGAAAACAACCAAACTGATCACTGTTTCTTTAGGTTCTCAGTTAGAAAAAGAAATGTTACACTAATTAAATGTGCCATTAAAGTGAAGCAGTAAACTCCATGCAGCATTATGGAGAAGTAAGGTAGTTTTCTAGTCAAAATCAGTTTATTTGCAATTTTAACATACCTTCTAGTTCGATTTTGTATCTACTGACACCAGGACTTCTGATATTTGACTTTAAGGGGAAAAAATAGATTTCTTTCTGCAAGGTAGTTAATGTTATGCTCTTGTTCTGTCAAAGTGGCAATTTATTTTATACTTTTTTTATCATACCTTGAGAATTTTGCACATTATCTCATAAACTGAAAATGTTTTCTCAGCTCGTGTCCAATCCCAGGTTGTGACCTTTAAAAAACAAACAAAACACAAAATAAACAAAAAAGTAACGAAGCTATTTTTGTTGGTTTCAAGAATTAAGTTTATTAACAACAAAAGAAAATCCCTAAACTATTTAAATTGACTAAAATATGTTCAGAAAGACCAAGCACTGCCTCAAAGCAACAACTGGCAGGGACCAGACTGTTCCATCCAGGCAGTGCTTAGGAGATGTCCTCCCTGTCCTTATAATGCAGTTCCTTTGCATGCAGCCTGCTCCATGCAAAATGATGATACTTCCCCTGGGAACTTGCAGGGCTTCCAGTGAGATTCTGAGAGGATCAAGAGCCCTTGAATTCATCTCACAGAGCCAGGGCCCTGTCTACTAGAAAACGTGTTTCTCACCACTTTCCTCCATGTAACTGCATGCCACTATTTGCTCCCCATCACTGACAGTGTTTGCAAATCCATAAAACCAGTCTCCAACTTTGCAATGTCCCAAACAACCCACATACCTTGAAATCCAGGGGGGGAAAAAAAAAAAAGCATGAGACAACACAGACAAATATTCATTTTCTTTTTTCTTACCAAGATTAATCTACTCCTAAATTCTAACAAATTAAGACTTGAAGAATAGTTTGGGGTGGTTTTTTGTTTGTTTGTTTTTGTTTTGGTTTTGTTTGTTTGTTTTACCTCTTTGTTTTGGGGTTTCACAACTGTTTTTAAATGTATTCAATTTAGGCAATTGTTTTACACAGAAAAATGCATATATATAATAATTAAATTAAATCATGGAAGGGAAGGTGTTAAGACTTAAATGAGACAAAAAGGGATAGATTAATATATTCAGTAAGGGAAGAGTTAAGGCAATATCATAACAAGTGTATAAAATTTCCAAGGAAACCACAAGCAGAAAACAGGAGAATATTAAGTCTGAAAATACAGAAGTCACATAATAGAATGAAACTGAGGTTATAAATGAAAGAATAATTATCTTAATGGTAAGACACTTTGGACAGTGGCCCATATCCAAAGGAAGACAGCTGTATCATTAAATTTGTTAGGCACAAAGAAGAGGTTGAAGAAAACATACATTACTGCTTCTACAAGATTCAAGATAGACTTTTTGAAAAATGTTTAATAAAATAGTTTCCAGAGCCCAAGGAACAAAATATGATGTAAGATCAATTTGTCTCTTATGTAAAGAGAAAATAATCATGCATAGATCAAAATTATTTTCATATTGTATGAGGAAATTCTATCCCTAACTAATTTTTAAAACATTACTGTAATAGCAAGTCCTTTAAGGAAACCGCAGACAGGAATGAAAAGTTCAAAGCCACAGTGTTATAGTTCCCTTTCTATTAGAATTTTCTTTATTTGCAGTCATTGTCAAATGCTTGAACTGTGGGTATTAAACCACAAAGCTACTCTTTCTCCTATGGACAAAAAGATAAATTTCTCACCATGAAAAGAAAAATGGGGAGAGGAGCCTTGCTACAGCCCCACTGAGCCCACAACACCCAGTCACATCAGAGGAAGTCATATTGTGCCATGAGGAAAAGTAGTTATTATTTCTCCTGAAGCACAAAGTCATTTGGAGCTATGTTTAAAAATTTACAATAGGCTCCATACTTTGGGGGAAAATATAAGAGCTCCCTCCTCTCCCCTGGTTTCCTGCTTTTGTTTGTACCTGTAAAGGAACTTCTTTTCAGGTCAAACCAAAACTCCTTCTGTATAAAGATTTGTGCAAAGCAAAAGCAATTGCATAACTAATATACCCATAGCAATTGCTGCCCCATTCACTTTTAATGCTTTAATTTAAAATATTGAGTAGCAAAAGAAAGGGTGTTAGTGGCTCTTTCTCAAGTTAATTTCCAATTACAAATCGGAAGAAATTGAAACCCACCAGACTTGACACAATTAATAATTCTAAAGAAGGAAATGTACCAGGAAATAACAGAAAAAATACTAAAGAAGTAATTTTCTTTAAAATTTTCAAAATGCAAATAAGAAACTCTAGGATTGTTCCTTTATCTGAGCATGGGGAGTATAACTACTATTGATAAAAAGCGAGGCAGTGATAGACGTTGTTTAAACACATGCTTCCCCAATGTGCTAGACTTTGGCAGAGACTGGGGGAATACTTTGATTTTCTGGTTAAGAAAGCTTGCAGGACACCTCTTTTCAGAAAACAACTTTGTCCAAGTAGTTTATGTTGCACATATAATGAAAACATTTTTTGTTTTAACTACACTTTATGCACCTCCTAAAAGGAAGCTTTGAAACTGTCATTGAAACTTTGTTGATAATATTTTCTAATCCCTGGAAGAGCCAAACCTACAGAATAGCAAATGTAATTATGTGTAAAAGTTTGGATATAGAAAATAGGATTTGAGAAGTATGCAATTATTGTATACATTATATGTTGGAACTGAATGATCTTCTAACCCAAATATCCTATGATTCTGTGTCTTTAAGGCAACTCTGTAGGAACTCTCCCTCTGTCCTAAAAAAAGCATCCTTATCATTCTTCTTCCCTCCTACTCCATGAAGAGAAAATACTTTTCTCTGCATTTGAACAGTTTTTCTATTTTAGACTAGGAACCAGAATCTGGCAATACAAATTCATTTTGTCCTTGCAGCTGAGCTGAAACAAGAGCTGCAAAAACTGGAGGATGGATTTCTTGTCTTACACAGCAGCAGCTTGCCAAAATTTTCCTTACTCACATCACCATGGTTCAGATTCTTCATATGAACATGTTCCTTTCACATCCATTAATCACCCCCAATCATTTACCCCCCTACAAGTATATTATTCCTATAAATTTACGATTCTTCAGTAAAGAGGCTTGTGGTCTCTTCCATAGTTCTTAAAAAAGAATAATCTTTGTCTTTTGTACTGAACAGAATTTCTCATCATTGATTCTGATTCTATCTAGTACCCAGAATGAAGCTGGCTTTACTTGACAGGCAGAAAATGCTAAAGTAGGTCTGGGAAAGACAGGAGAGCTGGTTTTGAATTAAGGTGCTTGTTAGTATAATCAAACATTTTAATCCTGAAAAATATCCACCAAAAAAAGCCAAGCTCCCACTAATAGACCTGAGAGAGCCAAAATCCCACATCTGTGAACTAGTCTACAAACACTGAACACATGTTTTCAGTCCATATTTACTTCCATGCCCCATGTCTTTCACATGGTTTTAAACCTTTTGCTAAACAAACACCAATAGTTACTGATGATCAACCTAAATATTTGCAAGATGGCTCTGAAGTATCTCTGGAAGAGGTTGCCTCAAGAAGTGGTGCATGTCCCATCTCTGGAAACATTCAAGACCAGGTTGGACAGGCCCTGAGCAACCTGCTCCACTTGAAGGTATCCCTGCTTGCTGTAGGGAGGTTGGACTAGATGACCTTTAGAGCTCCCTTTCAACCTAAACTATTCTATGATTCTGTTTCAGACAGGAAGGAGCTACAGCCTGGATCTGACAAACATAGGGTTTAGCAGCAGTCAGAAAGGTCACCCAACAAACAGGAAAAATTAATCCACATGACTCTTCCTGCTGCAGGCATGGGACTGCTACTGTATCCTTAGCAACTGGCTTAAAAGTTAGCTAGAGGATCTTTACTGCAGCTTAGATGTACCATAAGACTGAATATAAATTGCTGAATATAAGATGAGAGCTAAAATTTTGCCCAGTGTTGCCAGTGAGATTCCAATTAAGATATTTAACTTAATTTCACTTGATTCTTTACCTTCCTTTTGGTGCTCTCAAGAAGCAAAAACTTACATTCAGGATGGAATCTAAATAGAGACATATTGCCATCTCCACAGCATGTAAAAAGCTTTGATACTCCCCCAAATCTCCGCCGTTTCACTAGAATGATTGTTCAGTTTCAATCTAACCATCTTGCTTCAGGCCTGTTCTGTCTGCCAAAGGAAAATTAAAAGCTCCCTTTTAACATGAGCAGATTTCTCTTTTATTTTTCTAAGTGCTCATTTAAGTGGGGGAAAATATATTCTTGCTAGATACCCAATCATCTGATGAAGAGCTGTTTTCTCTCACTTCTATACCACACACCCTGGATCTTTCCAACGTTGTTAGTTGCAGTCCTGCTAGCCCAAAGAGTGATATCTCACTGTGACAGACTTATACACATTACATGACATTATTTTATAACACTTATTCCCACTAAGCATGAGAAATATACTCACTGGAGGTGCTATAAATTTATACAGGGAAGATCCCCTCAGTGCTAGAAACTTTGGTGTGTACATTCGGTCCTGAAGGGAGTCTTGTTCCCGTTCTTCCGTCCAGCCCATGTAGACTATCTGACAAAAAAATCAATAGCGTTGACAATTTCTCAGAAATTTGCTTGTGTTGCAAGTATTTTATGTACATAAACTGATGTCTGTCAAATTTAACATAGCTGCAAACTTTGAACCCCAGACATAATATGGTACATTGGCAGTTTTTATAAAGGACTGTTAGGACAATGCAAAAACATGGGAGGAAATACTTATTGCACATTGTACTAGCAACCAGAAAAAAATGTAAACCACATACTCCAGGGATGTTAAAGGTGTGTCCTACATATTTGCTGACAGATCATGTCAATGAAATTTAATGCAAGCAAAGGGTAAGGAACCACCAGTCAGGAATCCAAAGTCAAGCAACTGCTATTACACAATAACATAGATACAGCCTTCACATGCTAGTTCACAGTTATGCATTAAACAATATGATCTTACAAATTTCCTTTCCAATTAATGTAAATTGATTTTTTTTTTCTCTCTCTGAAAATCTCTGTGTAGGAGTTTTGAACCTTTTTGCTTAGAAATAGATTAGCAGACTGTTTTTGGTCACTATTTGGAACAGACCTCATCTACAGCTAAGAAGTGACCAGTGTAGACCCTTACCACCACCTGCAGATCTTCTGACACAGATTGAACTAGAATTTATTCCAACTCACTTTAGGATGTAATTTCCTACCTATTCTATTAGGTTTGAGTTATTTAATATCAAATTCTTAAAGAGTAGAAGAACATGGGTCAACATTATGCCAACTTCTAAAGAACCACTGAACAGAGAGTAGACACATCATGGAACATTTGATTTATAACCATGCCATTAATAATAAAAGACAGTTTCCAGTGTGCACTGGTACACCACTGCTATGGAAAAGAGCTCAACCTGTATTTCATACAGTGCTGCTAATGGGACAGATCTATTTTTAAATGTTTCTGTGAAACTGATTTCTACACTAACAAAGAAAGTATGGGACATTCTCTGTTTTAAATGTCAATAATAATCATGTAAGGAAAATGGTAATAATTATGTAAAGAAAAGGCAAAAAATTCAACAAATTTCTAAGTGCACCAATACTATGAATGTCCCTAAAATGAATGTTTTTACTGCATGTTTATCCTCCCAGACTTTGAATGTTGTGTACTTTTTGAAAAGAAATTTATACTAGTTTATTTCTTTACATTTGGGCAGAGAATTTTCAGCAACATTTCTTCATGGGATATGCATTAAATAAATAGTGGGTCTACTGTTTTTCTTTTTCTCTCTCTTTTTTTTTTGAGGTGGAGGTTATATTTTTTTATTGTAACATACTGGAAATTTTTAGCTTTTTCAAAATCCCCTTGTATGAAATCAATGCTACTAGTCTCTGTCACAGTTTATTGGATATTTTATGGACTACAACCAGAGAGAGGGAGAAGGTCCATTTTTCTCATCTACAGCCATACCTCAATACTTAATTATTTTGTCAATATCAAACACTAAAACTGTCATATAGTGTCAGGTTCAATGAAGAACATGTGTTGAAGTATCTGCTCGTCTGGTGACTACATAAGTTTATAAAAGTCAGAAAGAAGACAGATCTGTACCATAATATTCAACCATCAAAAAGAGTGCTAAACAATCCATTGTTACGCAATAACTAAAAAGCCATGTTCTCTGAAATCTCATTTGTTTCTCAATGAAGAACTATTCTCTCAAAAAACCAAAACCAAAACCAAAACCAAACCAAACAAACAAAAAAAACCCAAAAACAAACACAAACACAAACAAACAAACAAAAAACCCCCCACCAAACGAATAACTGACTGGTAAAGTAAGAGAAATTTTAAATTATTTCAACTCAATGTTTATTCAAATTTCATTTCTGATGTTTCATATGCTATCCATAAATAATATCCTCATCTCTCTGACTTGATTGCAGTCTCTAGATCTCAGTGACTGAGGTGGGTTACACAGAAGAGGTATATAAGTATAAAAAAATTGTACTACTAAGTGCAGAAGTTTGGCACATTTTTTCTCTGTATAACTGAAAGAAAATACATGATCTCTCATTTCTAGGAATTGAGACATCTATGCTTCAAAAGTAATTCAATTGAATTCATTTGGATTCATCTTGTTTTGTCTCATTTAAATTGGACACACAGTAAGATATCACCTTGTCTGATGATATTTAATATCACTAACACTACTGTATGTAATCCCTCCTTGGTGTTTTTTCTCTCTCATATTTCTACACCTACTATTCATCACAGTAACAGAATACAGTCACTCATGCTGTGCAGACATATTGATATTCTACATTTGATTGACTCAATACTAAAGTAGCCATGAAATTTAAGGCAATTGCTCCCTTAGACATTTCTCCCTTGCCTCTGTAGATATGAGGAAAAATTAGACTGATCTTCCAGACAACCTGCTGTACCAAAAGTTTTATTAACAGAAAAACAATTCTCCTTCAGACTCAATAACTACTATTCAACATAGAGAGGAAATGTCAAGCAAAGGCTGTACGATTATAATTAGGAATATTTACAGATTTGTTTGAGCACGTGTGCATACCCACGTGTGGATTAAAATAGCACAGGCTATATTCTGGAAAACAAAGCAAAGCTAAACAAATACTTGCTAACTATTTTAATAGAATACTCTGAGAACTATGATCACTTTTAAGTTCCTAAAGTGATCTCAGTTTGTCGAAACATACTAAATGTGTGAAATTAAACAAATATTGCAATTTTTTAATACCATAAAGGTGAGAAACTGTTGAAAATTTTCACTTCTGAGGTAAAATAGATGACATTTTTGAAATATTTCTGTTATTGGGAAATGTTCTGACTTCTAAAAAAGCTTTTACCTATAAAAACTTAGAGAGATTTACTGACTGGAAAGAGATTGTAACCTAAAAATTAATAGTTCATACATATGTATGAACTGAAATATTGGATGAATATGATATATGACTGAGAATTTTGGACTGTATCTCAGTATAGCTGCACATGTGGACTTGGCACATATGGCACTTCATGAGATTATGAAATTCCAGCAATTTCATTTCTGAAAATAAATGCTTAGCACAGACACATGATGAATGGATATAAATGTTAATCATAAATAGACAGTGTATAGCATGCTCCTTTATAAATTAAGAAACCTAGTTGGTTTTTAATCTTATCAAGTTTTCTTGAGTCCTTATAAAACTGTTGATTGTTATCAACAAATGTGGCAGGGTGGTGAAAACAAGTTTTATTTATGATTCACATTCCATTTGAAAGATAATTTTTGCAGTCCTGGTTTCTACCTTACCTCAAGCAGCTCATTCTTCAAAATCAAACGGTGACACAAATTAGTTAACTTAGTGGCTGCTGGTTCAGTAACAAAGATTCAATAAGTCATTACGGTTTATGAGTTGAATCATGGACAGTTTTAAAAAATCTATATTGAAATGATAAATGAAACAGGACAATTTCTTCAGTCAAAAATCCATAATCTTGTAATTTAATATGTTCTTAAATCACACAGACATCCTAATCAAGCAAGATAAATTGCCATATTTTATATCAGTCCAATACATTGCAAAAAAATACTTAAATAGCCTTGGCTATCAGAGAGTCTTTTTCAGAGTTTTTACACAGATTTTATTATATTTTAGGAAGAATAGTAAGACAAAAATACAAGAAAATTTCCACAAAATGAAATGTAATATGAATGTGACATCATATAATGATGCAATTTAAAGATCAGAAAAGATGCAATGACAGCTTTTTATCTTGTAGGTCTGATGCTCATACCTACATTATGTGAAACTGTGCTCTATGGCAACAGCATGAACATGGAATCCGAAGGCAAATAAATATGTCAGACATCACAGAGAGAAAGTAATGAGGGACGAGAAACTCAGATAATGCTCTCTACCCTGGCTTTAGTATAATTTTCTCTGTACTCTTAAAAATAATTTTCTGTATAGCATAAAAATTTGTTATAGTCAACTGTTAGCAGAAAAAAAAAATAAAAAAAAACACACTGGAAATATGGGAAGAAATGGAAGAAAAAGGGTGGCCATAATGCAATCATTGGCAAAACCAGTTCGGCTTAGGAATTGGCTTAGGAAAATGCTTACAATTTTTACCTGAGTAAAAAATAATTTTTCAAAGTCAACAGAAGAACTAATCACATAGACTTTTGAATGGATGTTAGAAAAAATTTGCCCTATTGTAAATGCAATTAAAATGTCTCCTATTTTATTTTTCAGGCTTGTTAAAAGTCTGCTAATCTTTCCATAGTTTTTTTTTTTTTTATTCATGTGAATTATTTTTTATCTTTCTCATTTAAAAAATTCCACTAAAACTTTAGAGCCATTGCTAACAGCTCTAAAGATTGCCTTCATATTTTTGAGCCATTTAACCACAAATAGATTATTCAATCTAAGATTGCACATGTATTGTACCTCACAGCTTAATTTTCTTTTGTGTAAGAACTCACATTGTCATCTTGCTACCAGACCAAGGTTGAGTATAGGTTTTCCATTTGGCTTTGTCTTCCTCTCTTTTTGAAATGACCACACAAAAATTAAGGAAATATTATCAGGTCTTAAAGTAAATTGTGTCAGAGAAAACAGAAAATATTTCTTAATTATGAAAGACAATTTTTCACTTACAATCCAGATAAATGAAAACTGGTATCAAAGACTGAAAATGGAGTATATTTGTATCTTAGCAAACAACGTCAGAATCAGAACAAAGACAGATGTTTACAGTGACAAAACTTGCCTGGACCTCCACAGAGATCTGTCCAAAATTAACAAAGCTGTTTGAAAAAACTGCATGGCATTTCTGTTACATCCAACATCATCCCATGAGAAAACTCCGCACATTCCCAATGAGATGTACTGGAACTTGGTAAAAATCAGGACTATGTTGACTGCTTCAAGCCTTCACTCCCTCCACAGGTGTGAAAAATGATGGCTACATGTGGACACAGGATAGTTTTCCAAACAGGTAAGAAACTATATGTTGCTTTTCCAGGTTTCTTCTTGTTATAATCTGCTAATCCAGAGAAATATTTTTCCTCACCTATTCGGTTTTTCATCCAGTGCTGCATGTTAATAGACACAGCTTATTTCAAAGCACTCATTTTACTTATTTAAGGCTTCTAAGTAGCTGTTTATTGAAATAAATTCTTCTAACGACAAAGTCAATTTGAACCTTAATTGGGCAACTGTGTGCCTTTGTCAAAATGTCAACATTAGAAGTTGGGATTTTTTTGCCTCTCTTAAATTATTCAAGTCAATGCACAATTACGTGTATTTAAAATTCATTACAATTTGAATTTGTTCATTTTAATAGAGGTGATTAGCATTTAGAAAGCACAGACTTTTTCCAAGAAAGACTTTATGCAGCTGTTATTACAAAGATGGATTTGGATGAAAACTGCAGTATTAGACACCAATCTATACTAATTTCGGGAGTGTGTGTGAAATTTATGTGAAATTATGAGTAGGAATCAGTACAAAAAAAACACGTTAGTCCTGTCTTCCAGGATATTGACTGGGTAATTAAAAAAGATAAAAAATGAACTAGAGTAGCTAGCCAGCATGTGGCAGCCCTCTTGAAATGCACAAGGGATGTGTATATTTTATACTGCATTAGGCACTTTCCTGCTAAATAGGTATGGTAGCCAGACGATGAAAAAAAATCACGTTATCTAAAGTAATCTGCCTTCCTCACTTGAGTGAGCCTTCCTCTTCTTCTTGTAGACTTCTCTTATTTACCCACTACATAACTCACATTCCAGGCAATTTAGCATATCGCTGTGAAGGTCCATTTGATTACCAGGTTTACCACTGAGGAGACTCAGTCCTTATGACATCAGAGGCATTTTACAGCTGACCTGAGGAGCTTCAGATCTTCTCTGATACTCTCAACAGAGCAGCTCTCAGCAAACACTTTGAAAATGTGCACATTTTACACATTTCCTGACTAAAAAAAAATACTGTATATCACACTGTCATCATTCCCCTCTCCTTTTAATGTTGTGTAACTGCAACCAGTAGGGTTCTGCTTTATTTTCTGGAAAAAGAAAATAAATCTTTGATATATGGTCATATTTGAATTCCTACCTGTTCATTTTTTCACTTACTGAATTTAGGAACAGGCCCAAGAAAGGCTGCAAATTCTAATCCAGGATGAAACTTCCAGGGAATTTTGAGGGTTTAAAATAGATAACAGTGCAATAGAGCAAGCTCAGCACTCAGGTGACAAGAAAGTAAACATCATTTATTTTATAGCCTAGTAGCTTGACTGGGTTTAGGACTTATCTTTTGATTAATGGCTTTTTTTTCCTCTTCTAAATGTACATAGCATGTATTGTTCATGCCCTAAAATAAAAATGGGTCAAATAAAAATATTTCAAATAATCAAGCTGGAGGGCACAACCTCTCCCTTTTGATGAACAACGAATCATAATTCATTTTGTTCACCTCTGGGTAGACTACTGAAAGATGCTGAATGAAGAAAAAGATCAGAATATTACAAGTCACCAGACAGTGTCTCAGATTTTTGATGGTGTCGCTGTGCAAACAACTGACATATTTATCTCTCTTAAGTACCATGGCGAGTGAAATATTTACAGAAACATTTAATAATATTTTTAACTTGTCAGCAGAAAACCTTTCAATTAGGTACTTTCAATTAGATTTCAATGACTGGTTACAGATGATTCTTTTATTTTCTTTTTCTGTTTCTTTGAAAAAGACTGGTAAGCAGAACTTGGACAGGACTGGCACAATTGAGGCTCTGTGGCTGTCTCTGTGAGATCCTACTGCTCATGGAGCTGCCTTGCTCGCATCCTGAGCTTACTGAACTCAGTCCAAAGGAGATGGTAACAGTACACACAGAATAATCCCAAATGACTCAGTATACAGAAAATACAGATGATGGGGAACGGGTTGTTTGAAATGAATTTAGGTAATAAATGTTTTCAGTTTGCATAACATTGGAATTACATTTCTATAGAATTAGATGTTTACACTTCAAAGTGTTCACAAAGCCAGAATAAACCTGCAAATAATAAACATATACTTAAAGTTGTCTTTAAAGTCTCTGGTGTTGCTGTTTGCACAGCAAAACAAACACACCTGAGAGAAATCCCTTTTTTGGTATCAATGACTGCACAAGATCTAGCTTAGAAATATTTTTATGGCTTTGTGAGCACAAAGCCTGAAAATTAGTAGTTCACAAATTTATGTAAGTATACAAAACCTTTTTAGGCTTAAAATATTTTATTTAAATACTGCATTTCAGTATTTAAATAAAATATTCAGCTATTTAAATAAAAAATTAAGCTATTCCAGGGAACTCGCTTTAATTTTCATTGTCAATAATTTAAATGGCAACTGATGAAAATAGCTATCAATGCTTGCAAAATTTCTTTGACTATTTCTACTGACGAACAATTATTTTCAGTCCTGTCTGATTATCAAAATAAAAAGACTTCTGCAAGACTTCAAACTGTCTTTAAGACTTTCTCAGAGCTCTCAGGGAACACAATTACTACTACTATAAACTCCCAGAATAATAAAAATAAATAAAATCCTCCCAAACTGAAATGTTTTAGACGAGCATTACATTGCTTTTCAGAAATACAATAATTCTTTCAAGCTCTCAATGCATGTAACTGAAAGAAGAAAACAGTCAACAACAGGTGAAATTTTATTTTCAAAAGTACAATCAGACTTCTGCATAAACCCATTGGTTTTCAGGTTTCATTATTCATTCTCAGTTAATGAAATATTTTGAAAAATATTGAGGAAATAGACATGGGTTGATTTTTTTTTTTTTCCTTACCAGCAACAGGATTTTGCTGTGAGAAAAGTCTAGGAAAGGTCAGCTGGTGATTAGGTAAACTTTTTTTTGTAATGCAAGAACAATTTATGCAGCTATAGGGAAAGTTGTTAATTTCTAAGAACTCACAGCACCAAGGGAAGAACTGCACTATTACAACAAACGAAACCATTACCTGAACCCAAGTTTCATGTTAACAGAAATGCAGATAAATAAGCAGTTATTAGAGTCAATTAAAAACTAACAATATCATCAGAATCAATAACAATATCATAAGAATCTTCCAGTGATTAATGGCTGATGCAATCAGAAACATGATGGCAAGTGATGCGTGGTACTGTTGGGTATGGTGTTGTCAGTTTATGTAACTGTTAATGGGGACAGCTGCCTTTTTTAAGCAAAGTTGTTGAATTTTCATATTTAACTCCCTGGTCATTGTATCTCCAGCACTCAGTGTATAGAAAAAAAGTTCAGTTAGAGAAGAGAAATAACAAAGAAGACTTTCCAGTGGAGAATTAGTCAGAAAAAACTGAAGGTCATACAGCTGTCCTACAGAACATGGAAAACTACAGATGAGAAATTTTGCTGCATCTGCACAACGTCTTTGGAGAATCAATGTTACCATTGCCAGTTACTAACAGGGAAAAAAAGCCCAATAGGCAGTATAAAATTTTAATCAAATCAATAAAGAATACTCCCTAAGGTAATTTTGTATCTTATTAGCTATAGCAAATAATCTTTTGTCTAATGATTTCACAGTTTTCAAGATCATTAAGCAATAGGTCTAATTAAGCTTAATTTCTAAATAGAAAATGATAATAATTCTACTTTATTTTAAAAAAATGAACAATCATGTCATGTAATAAGGAGTTGTAAATTAATCCATAAATTTAGCATATATAGATAACAGAAGTATTTCGTTTTCATTAGAAAAATCAGACAACATTTAAATACTTCTCTTCCTTTAACTGAAAATGTATTTCAAATATATCTATAAAAGAAATTAATACTACTTTAAAAAAAATAGCAGTTGAACAGATAAAACCTGTATTTAAACAAACTTGGTCCCAAAGATCTTCCATTACAACTGAATAGAGATAATGTTACAGATCACTGCTTTTCTCTTTCACCTGCCTTCAGAATTTGAACTTTCAATCACAAAAGCCTGAAAAATAAGCTGTTTTTATAAAAACAAATATATTCTCTGCAGTTGAAATCCAGAGTAGATACTTTGATAGATCTAGAGAAAGAGATTTACTCGCTATATCGGTTTTGTACCACTACGGCAAAGAAGGTATGTAGCAAAGCACCTTTTAGTATTTTTAAAATACTCAGTTACTTCTCTTGGTGAGAGATGTTATGAAATCCCCACTCTATGAGATAGTCACAATCTGGTGGGGGAAAAGTCCAGAGCAATCTGATTTATGTAGGCTATTCTCTGAGCAGGATTCTGACCAGATGACCTACTAAAATTCATCCACTATAAATTATTCTGTGAGTCTTTGATCTCAAAGCAGCCATATCTGTCCTGGAATCTGTTTCAAAATAGTCTTGACTTACTGCTCTTAGAAAAACAGCTTCAGCATTGTTTTTATTATGGGTTTACATTATTTCATTATTATATACAAACCATATGTGGTAGTTCACATTTCATAATCCATCTCTAGCTGCCTAGGATTTTCTAAATGTCCCCATTTTTTATCTACCCTAATTTTCAGAGGGGCAGTGTGTCAAGTTTCTCACTGGAGATTTCATCCTTAAAATACACTCTGTAAAGGAATTTTTAGTATAGATTGCTTGCAGGTAAAGTACCCTTGAGATTGAAGACATTGCTCACAAGCAGCAATGAAAGATGTAACCTATCACCACTTCTCAGTTGTAAACAGGGGGAGAGAAGGTTATGATTTGTGAAGGACCCTGATATCCTATAGAGATTGAAGTGGAAGGGAAAAAGGAGGTGAGAAGTCAGCTGAGACAAAAATAAAGTTCCTAGTAAAGGACCAAAGTAATGATATATAACTTGCATTTATACACATTCTTAAAGTAAATAAAATTCTTCTTGGATTATGCAGAAAGAAAGAAAAAGCAAGCTACTTCAGAATGACTTTAAACATCAGTTTCCAAACAGTGGGATTAAAATACAAATGTGTTAAGAAGCAGAACCAGATTGCAGTCCCATTCTGAAAGAGCAAGGCAAGGTAGAGGAAAATTACTGCTAAAATACCCCCTTCAGAAGCTAAAAAAAAAAAATATGTTAGGGGATGATTAGATGAAGAATGTGATATTCAGCATGTTCTACATGCTACTATTTTCATGTTTCTCTCCATATCTTATTTTTTAACAAGATAGGCTTTTGGTTTTTTAATAACATAGACAGTTTTAATTTTCCTGGTGTTTAGATTGAACCTAGGCTATCCTGAGGTACTATAGCTGGTCATACGCCAATAGCCTGTGGCATGAAGTTAGCAGTAGTGTTCATAACATTTACTGAACTTATGTTGCACTTACTTTTTAACAGTGGGGTGATGCCTGTCAGTAGCTGATTTGTCTCTAGCATCTCAGCATTTCCATGAATTTTGCAGTTTCGTTGGAAAAGCTCAGTCTTTAAAAAGTGTCAAGTAGGACTAATTTTGCATATGAGAGCTTTCTTCCACTCATGCAATATTTTTTTTTAAGTGTCCCACTACCATAAGAAATTGAGGGATGCAATCCATATAATTAAGATTGCATCCTGAATGAAGCCCAAATTTCAGTGTAAGATGTTGAGGCTCTTTATCCACAGAGTTCTACAGAGGGACAAGCAAGCTTCTTCACCCAAAGAAAGATAACATAAAAACTCCTCTGAGGGTGCCATCTGTCTGACTGAAGAAGAGATCCTGGTGAAATAATTCAAAGCCCTGTGAAGTGCAAACAGTGACCTTCCGGAACATTATTTAACAATTGATGGATGTAAACTCATAATTAATACTTAGCCAGAAGTCACTCCTCTCACAGACAGCATCCTTTCTTTCAAGCTGTTTTTCCAGTCTCAGAGGTCTGAATGCTATTTGCATAATAGGATCAGATCCTCTTCTTTCCCACTGTCTGGGTTTTGTTTTGAACAGCAGCCTACTTCAGCAGGAGGGGAAGAAGAGGCGGCTGCGTTATTCCACCTACTGCCATCAGGGCAGGCGCGTGGGAGCAATAGGTTGGAGTGATGAGTGACTATTGCTTCCACTAAGCAAGTGCTACAAACAGTAGGCTGTTAAACAAATAATGGGAAGCAGCAGGACTTCTGGATGTGTATTTGCAGAAAGCAGCTAGAAACCATACACTGCTGTATCCTGATCCTGCTGGACTTTGTGGGTACTCTTGAGTTGGCTTGGGTGACTCATGGTCACTCAGCACTTACACACTACCAGAACCATCAAGGTGGAGACCTGCTATAGAACAATTGATGGATGCACAGAATTGCCTACCTATTTACACCTCCTCAGACCTCCAGACCTGCACATTCCACATAAGCAGACTTGGTTGGTTGGTAGTTTTTTCTTTTCCAACCCAGCATTGCTGAGAGATACTTCAAGAAGGAAAAAATGTTTCTTACTAAATAAATAAATAAATAAATAAATAAATTTGTCAGTTGTCAGCTCCTGAGAATAGTTTTCTGACCTGACACTGCTAAATCTCTATTTGCTGTGTCATAAAATATGACAGACTTACTACGTTTTACTTCCAAAAATACTAAGATTGAAAGCAAATATTTTTAATAGGCTAAACATATAACAGATATTGCTCATTGAACAATGTCTCCTTATCAGGACACATATCTCTTTAAAAAGACAAAAAAGTGTTGTAATATTATGTATTTCTAGGGGATGTTTCTGCATTTGCAATCAGCTACATTTTTTTTGACATTTTTTTATAATTTTCCTTCACACATTTTCAGTGGTTAATAGTTCTCACTGTTTGGTTTGTTTTTTGTTTTTGTTTTAGTTTGGTTTGGTTTTTTGGTTTTTTTTTTTTGGTTTTGGGGGTTTTTTGTTGGTTTGTTTGGGGTTTTTTGTTTTGTTTTTTGTTTTTGTTTTTCTCAATTCATTTCTAGGTAACCCATAAATTGTCAATTGCTTTGTACTATTTTGTATATCAACTATATTCTGAAATTCAGGTAGCAACTCTGTTACTGATCCCATGGACTATTATTGTGATGAGAGAGAGAAAACAAAAGACCATCTGCAGTCCATAGAGTTTTGTTTAATCACTATTCTTAGAAGTTCAAGAGAATAACGATTTTTCCTATCAGAAACTATGATTTGACGAACCAATCATCTGCACAGATGTAAAATAAGTAATGAGAAAAATGAAATATTATTTGCTTCTCCCCTTGAAGTAAACTGTAATTAAATATACTTTATTTATGCCTTTTTGAGTCCCATATGCTCCTCCAATAGAAAATCTATAGTTAAAGTATATGCTTCATTGATTCCAATTAATTTCTTTAGATTATATGATTCCCCAAGGAATAATGTGTGTATAGGCTTACTGAACACCTTCCTTCTAGTATACTAAAATTAATGTTATTCTTGGGAATTTCTACACTCACTTGATGCAATAAAAGAGGTATTACAATAAAGCATTACAACCATTTTATTTCTAGACTCAGCCTCCAATGAAAATTACAATCTGACCAGACAGAACAATTTCATATCTGGTAAGCTACAGATATTAACAATTTGTTATTTAAGGTGAGGCTAGAGGAAAGAAAAAGTTTCCCCTATACTTAATCTTTCTAAGTATAACTGGAGAAAAAAAAAAAAAATAAAAAAAGAAAAAATAAAAGGAAAAAGAAAAGAAAGCCCTATTTATTTTGTGGATATCATAGAATATGCTGAGTTGGAAAGGACCCACCAGGATCATCAAGTCTAACTTCTGACCTTCACAAACACCCCTAAGAATAGCATCATGAGCCTGACAGCATTGTCCAAATGCTTCTTGAACTCAGACAGGCTCAAGATGGTGACTCTGTTTCACACTTTTTCTTATTTTCTCTGTTTGTTACCACTTTTCAGAAACTTCTACGGGACAAAGGCATCATTAAGGCATCTATTTCCAATCAAGAATGCTGGAAGTTGCTTCCTGTCCTCTTGCTTTGTTGGCCTGTTTGGATAGTAGCTATCCCATCCAATGAAAAGATACATGAAAAAGATGGAAACATTCATTCTAATAGAATAAAAAGCCCTTTCTTGGTTTAATGTTTGCTACTTGTTTCCAGTCTTAAACATCATAAACATCCAACTCTTGCAGAAAATCTGTCTTTTAAATTGCAGGCATCCCTTCCACTGTCCTATTCATGTTACATATCCCGTTTCTTAGGTAAATGGCAATATATAAGATCAAAATATGTTTAGAGACTTAAAGTGGGATTTAGTCATGTCATGCTTATAAATAGAAGACGGGGTAAAATGATGCAGTAAAGACAATGCCTTTGATTGTTATTTAAACTTGGTGGTTTCTCACTGTCTGACCTCATCGTAGATACAGAATTATGCTTCTGGGGAGAATAACTATTTGTTCATGTCACACTGTTATGACAAAACAGGAAGAATTATTCATTTGATTATATCTGCTAGGGCATTCTGATTCAGAACACCACAGGATGCATTCAGACAGGATCAAGTTTTATTAAGATGTTAAGATCACCCTGTTCCAAAAGGTAGCAGCTGAAGGGAAATCCCTTATTATCATAACCTAGAAATTACAGTACTCACAAAGTCAGTGTGTCAGATGTGTATATTTCATCTTCTAACCTAACCACCAACCTAAAAGTTGAGGTATATGACTCCTATTGAAGCTATGGCACTATACAGAAAGACACACAAGACCTGTGGGATCAGAAAGAGCCTGAATTCACACCCAAGAGTGTACAAACAAGGTGAGGGATCTGGTAAGAGTACCTTAATCTCAAAAGCAGTAGAACAGGCTGTCCACTTACGTTAAATCAACATTAAACACATTTAAGCCATAGCTGCTCGCCCAAAATAGGCAAAAATATATACTTTTTAATACATATTTGTTTGTTTGTTTATCTGCTTATTTATTTAGAGCACTAATGTACAATAACTAGCAACTCTTCTTCCTGAGGTAACAATATTTTATCTAATTATCAACTTATTGTGTAGCAATATTGTGGGACATGTCTGTTTCTTTCACTCACTTTGCAAGGTCTACAACGGAGCAAGGCATTTAGAACCCCTCATTCATCTGTCCTATTTAAATCTCTAGTGGAGACACAGTACATTCACCCCTGTATTGACTAAAGTATGAACACAGTCAAAATAGATCTGGTCATTGAATTTGGTCAGGAAAAACTATCCTTACTGAAATGAGTTTTCTGGGAGAGATATTAAGATTGCAGATGGGGGGAAAAGAAAAAAAAAAAAAAGCTAATACTTGTTACATTAATGAGTTAGTACCAGGAAAAAAACCAAGAAAATAAATGAGAAAAATATGTAAATGAGGATGAAATTCTACTTGAGGCAAAATTGAATTTGCTGGACATGCAGAAATTATTTGATGCACAGCTTGAGACATATATTTTGAGATTTAAATAAGAACTTGATCTAATCACTTTTTTGTATCATCTAAATTTCCAGCAGGTGTACAAATTACTTCCATCCTCTCATGAGCTATAAGGCATGCAGCCCTAGGACAGAAGCAATGCTATCCCATAACTGCACCAAGTGACTCACAACATGAAT
The DNA here is from genome assembly GCA_013400275.1 of Rhadina sibilatrix. Lineage (NCBI taxonomy): Eukaryota > Metazoa > Chordata > Aves > Passeriformes > Phylloscopidae > Rhadina > Rhadina sibilatrix. Next base: position 141,883 of record VWYO01015456.1, on the reverse strand, counting down.
GTTATCTAGCTCATCAGGTAATCAACTAGCTTCAGGAAGCTATCTGACTCTCTTCTCAAAAGTCAACATGGTTTCCTCAGCCTAAAATCTTTAACAACCTACTATGTGTATTGCCCTTCTAAAATTTTTTACACCCTGAAGTTCAAAAGCTATTCTAGACTAAAATGTCAAAGGAAGAAAAGTCTTTTATTGGCCACAGGAAGCATAGTTTTTAAAACAGAGACTGCCTCAGAAGCATCTCAAACACTTACAGAAACTGCTCAGGGAAAAACATTTCACATCAATCACAGAAACTTTTCAATATAGATAGAGATATCTAGATAGAGATATATAGACAGAGATATTCAGTTTATTTTACAGAAAGCTCAATAAAGTATCAATAAGCAACATAAGCCTTTCAAGTGCATATGTTATGCAGCAATAATCCATGCTGAGTGCCATAGATGGCTGACAATGGCAGGGAATTAGCCCAACACAATTTACACCCTATTGTGCACTTCTGCTTAATTTAACAGCAAGAACGCAGCTTCCCCTGTGTGTTTCTATAATCATTTAACAATAGAAGCTGCATTCCAGAGATTTGCCTTCAAAATAAACCTGATAAAATCCTTACTGTGACAACAGATGGTGACAGAGCAGATGTATCATTGGATCAGAAAGTTCGGTGACTGTCAGTCAAGAGCTACAGAATGGCTACTCTGAGGTACCACAGAAAAGAATATTGGAAAATAATAATTCAGCAGTCATGCAAGATTATGAAGGAAGGAAAAAAAAGTAAAAAGTAAACAAAATACCCTAAAGAGAGAGAACAAAACCACTGCTTTTAATGTATTTCTAGAACAGACTTGATTTTCTTTGAGGACATGTCATATTTCAGAAGAACCCTGTTTAATCACTGCATTTTAAAAATACCAATACAATACCAATGGAGCCTACTATATTATTCGTAATAAGAAATAAATAAAAAAAAAAGTAAATGTATGTGTTGTATTTAATACAGGTGCTTATCAGTAGAACAGATGTTGTCCTATCAGTCCTACCAATTCACCTGAGCAATAGAACTCACCTTTTCAGATGCAATAGAGATGCAACACATCTGCAGCAAAGAACACTGGCTTGATTGACAGGCAAGGCAGTCACCATGACATTTGTGTTTACTCACCTTTATATAGTACACATAAGTTAGGTTTTATTAACCAAACTCACTGAGTCAAACTTTTAGAATTGATTTTAAATGAGATTGTTCTAACTGTAGAACTTTAATGAAACTGGACAACACCCTATTAAAGCAGAATATGAGGTGATAAAACATAGCTGATCTGGTGCAGCTGTGTATAGTTGTCTTATTATATTATATAGGAAGTAAAAGAAAATGGGCATAACCATGTCTATTTGTGAATGCCATCAGATGTATCCTATCAGCCCACTCCTGGCCTTCAAGAATGTAAAATGTCTGCAAAACAACAGGGTTCTTGACTGGGAATCTGACATGCACAATGATACACCAGCTTCTGGTCTTAGTGTGGCATCAGTTAATTATGCCATGCTCTTGTTTTAGAACTGAGTTAAAAACTCCTTCTCATTCTCACATGATTCTCATTATTAACTGTCAACTTTGAATAGACCAGCTACCAATTCTTCTCCCATAAAGCAGGAAAATTCTAGAGAGATACAACATCCTTAGAAGCTAAACCTATTTAATGAAAATTTCCTGTCTTCTGTAGATACAAAAATTTAAAAAATTCTCATGCTTCCTGTGGAAAGAAGAGAAATAGTGTTCAACAAAAAAGGATTATAGCATTCTTCCCCATAAGACTTTTTTCTTTCTTTTTTGTGAATTCAGCATATGAAAGGTGAAGGATCATAGCCTTTGAATTCATCCTATTAGAGATAAGACATACAACACAGGAAAATAAAGTTTTAAATACATTCCTTTACCATGATATTTTTATGTGTTTCATGTGAAACCTTGAGATTTGACTGTTGCCCATGTAATAGAGAAGCAAGTGTCTATTTATTACATTTGTGAACATATATGTGAACGTAGCCATAATCAATGAAATGAAAAATCAACTCCCTGAATTTGTTATGTGCGATATCTGCTTTGTACCACGGCCCTGTTGAGTGAGATAAGTTAAAATGGGAGTCAGAGAGTTATGACTTTCCCAGCTGCAATTTATGAACGTTTTACTTACGTGTTCACCTAGGAACAGGAAGAGGTGAACTGCAGGCCAGACTAAGATTTAGATCTAAACCTTGAATTCCACTGTGTACCTAAGCCAGATGCTGTGAATTCATCCTCCTGGCATGGAAACCAGTAAAAGCCAAATCCCAGTGAATCCCAAATAGCAAATGAGAGTTATAATGTGTAGTAAAATCTATAGTAGCTGGAGGCTACATTTGGTTTCTCACCCTGAAAAGGATCAGAAGGCTTTATGAGGACTGTCTAATGCTCATTTCTCTTGATGGTATCAAGCCTATTTTCAGCTGAGATCAGCACATTTGCAAATTCATGGTGGATAATGAAAAGATTGGGAATTGAAAAGGAATAGGCAGCTCTTGTCCTCATTACACCACCACTGTTTACTGACTTGTCATTTGGAAAGCACTAGCAGGGAGTCAATGCTGCCTTTCAAAGCTCACCTGCCTAATGATGGCTCTCCCAGGAGCTGACATTTGCTGTAATCAGTGTAACAGCTTGAGGGAGGTCAGAAGTTCCATGAAAAGGAAACACGACCATGTTTCCACTCCCATCTTGGCTAATCAACTGGAGAAGCCTCTGGCTGAAGCTTTGAAATATTCCATTCTTTGTGCCTCTCTGTTATGAGGTTTAAATAATTTTTTCTCTGAATTTATAGAAATTTTGTCTACAACATCTTTTTTCATGCATATTTGAAATATGCAGTCTATTTTGAGTCCAAAATGATTTTTTTCTCAACTACTTGCTATTATATTCTTAAATGTCATTATTTACATCTAACACATACAGTTCTAATATAGAAAACACAACTAATTATCTGTGTTTTACCATTTCAAGTGTCCTTTTCAACACTGTCAACTCAGAGAGGGGGAACTTTATTTCCCTCTTGTCCCACAATCTTCCTGAAAAATATTTTTTTTGTCTGTGGAGTCTTCTTCCAGCATTTTTTGCATCATATTTCCACCACTATTAAATGTACTTCCACCATTCTGAAAATTTCTTATTGCTTTATGCTGTCCAAATAATTATCACCTTCTTATCAATACCCATCCCATCATCTTTGATCTTTAAATTTTAATTAATGTATCTTATCTTTCTAACGATTTTCCAGACAGACTTACTTTCACAATTTCTGCATTAAAGGACAGCTGTCACATTATGTGCCCTCAACGAGTCTTTTCTAAAGAGCTTTTCTTTTATCTTTTTCACTTGCTGCAACATTGAGATAACACTACTGGAGTTGCATCATCTTACACACCTATGCAGGTCCATTTGTTTCCTCACTGTAAAGCTAATGGGTCTGTCTGTGCTCCTATTGTCTTCTCCATATCAAGAATATTTTCATGAAGGAATCCTAAGGGCTGGTTCCTTGACTCTGGCTTGAAAACTGCCTCCCCTCTTTACTTAAGTAATTAAAATCCATATATATGTGTATAAAAATTCTAAGTTATAATCATCTTCAATTACCCTGCTAGTGTTTATTAAAAAAACCCCCTGTATTTATTAAGTGAAATTAAATATGCATACTTTAAAAAAAAAAAAAAAAAAGCATGATAGGATGAAGACAGCTTTCAAGTTCATGATATGCTTGCAGAAAGGAATTAAAGCTAGCCGTTCAACCTCTTAGACAAAAATTTATTTTATTTTAAAAAAATCCAGATGGCAAGAGTATTCGAGATTGTATTTTAATTTTTAGATAAATTATGTGTTGATATAGCAAGTAAAAAGTCCTGTTTCTTCCCTGTATACCAAGTTAATATTTGTTGCACATGAAGACATAAATTAATTTTACATCTGTGTAGCCTTTTCTGACTCTACTCAAAAATATTATTTAACTGTTTCACTTAAATTAGGTGATTTTTCCTAACTTCCTTTATGATAAAAACCTACAATCATCTCTACGTAAGGGAAGCCCAAAAGGAAATTTGGTTTTGAATTCAATGTTCCCTAAAATTTCAGACATCCACAGATAAGTAAACCACCTTCAGTATTTATTTACAGGCCAGACCTTACCAGTCTCACTGCCCATCTCACAGCCTCCCTTACCAGTTTGACCTTATGACTGAGTTTCTTGAAGTGCTCCATAGTAATTCCTTTGGAGTGTAATGATTGGTGCTGATGAGAGATGAATGCATTATAATTGCAGTCTGTCCTAACAGATAGCATGGCCAAAAAGCTATTCAAGCCAGGAAGGATATTTTTGCTTTCCACAAGAGTTCTAACGAAGAATGAAATGTCTAATTGATCTCGTGTGCCAAGGGTTCCAAAACAGCAGAGACCCCTAAATTATATGTTAGAGTGGTGACCATTGTAACTGTTTATATATTTTTTCTTTATTTTTTACAATAATAAAAGCAAAGATATAAGTTTAGTGTGAATCATAACAGTGAAAATGGAGCCAGTTAACTTATTTTTGTTCACTAGGCAGTATCCTCCTTCCTTTGAGATAGGAACATATCTCTGCACTCTTTGAATCTGATGTTATATAAACTATTATGAAAATTCCCAAATGCAAATGTTAACTTAATTTATTGTAGCTTCATTTATACTTACCCACATAGTTGTTATTATTGCTAATATTAGCAGTATTATATTATTTTCATTAATTTTTTTAATTTGCGGATCTTCTCATGAAGTAAACAGAAAACAAAATAGAAGTATCTCTTTCCTTTGTGAGTTAAACTCAGCACAATTCCATATAAATAAAGCTGGACTAGAGAAAGGGAACTAAAAAATATGTTGGCCAACTGAAGATTTGATGTAAGGGAGGTGAAAACACTTTTCTTCCTCAAGTCTGTCCTCTTGAAGGCAAGTTTACAGCTCCTATATATATTTCTCTCCTTTTACAAGGAAGTAGTTTTTGTCTTCTTATGAACCAGGTTGCTCTGTTTCCCCTTAACATGTTTCTTAAAAGGAAATTGTCATTATATAATTAACAGTTGTCATAAAAACACATACATAATTAACTGTACAATGTACTGAATTTTACCTGGTAATTTTTTTTCATGCTTTGTTTACCTAGTTGTGCAGATATTAATTTTTTATGCCTTCCTTTGTCAACAGGCAAAAAAAAACCCCAAACAAACACCAGACGACCATACATTTTTAGAATTTTGGATCATTGATTTATTCTGGCTAATTCTGGAAAGGGTAACATTCCCCTTTTATAATAAAATTGGTAAGACACAATCTGAAAAAAAAGTATATATACCTGCATCAAATAAGTTAATATGAAAAGATTAGGTATGTTCTTACTTTGATGAAACATTCCAATTCCCTCTCAGTCGAGAAAGTAAAAACACCAAAGCACTCACTAAAGAAAATCTACTGAGAATTCTTATGTAGAATAATGAATTAAATTAAATATTAAAAAAATAATTAAAGATGGTTCAAATAAGAAATAAAATTATAAATTAAAAAAACCCAAATGCTCTTTTTCTTACCTGCTGGTTTACGGGAAAATTCCTGTTGATTTTCTTAATCTATAAAAATGAATAAAGAAATAGATTAATACTCAGTCACTAGAAGGAAAAACAAAACCAAAAAAGCAACTGGATTTTAGACACATATATTAGACTATCCCTTCCAAATGATGCTTGCAAAAAAGAAAATCTCCTGCAGTAAAGGAACTGAAAACTTTGGCAAACTCATTGGAACAGTGGGATATTTCTGTGGTCACTCTGTGGTTCATTTTGCTGTTTGGAATCCAGGAGAGGTGCATACACACAAAATTATTTTTAAATTCTGAAACACTATGTTTTTTTCTTTTTTTTTTTTCTTATTAGAAGATATAAAATAAACTAAATCATTTAACTCTAAATAAAATTATTTCAGAGCAACTTACTGCCCACCACCAAAGTCACCAAACTCTAAGCAAGTTCCTTTCTTTAAGGAATGATGAAGTTTTGGGCTTGAACAGCTTTGGAAACATCCCTTACTCTACCCTTTTATCCTGGGTGCAAAATCAAGTATGCAAAATCAGTTCTGATAATTGTTCAAGTAATTTTTCTTAAAACATTCAATAATATCCCTAGGTGAAAAGTAAAGAGAAAACCAGTCTGAGTCACCTAATTCATGACAAGCTTCTGTTTAGCCCTGCAGTTCATGACTCCATCTGAACAAACACTGCCAGCTTTCTGACACAGAAAGTGTCCAGTACAAAAAATTTTGTGTAGAACATACCCATTCCTACCATTACTAGAAGAGAAATGTTTTTTAAGCATAAGCTCTGAAAGCTTTTGACAACCTAGTAAATCTAAAATGTGCATTCATGACAGATACCTAATACCTAGAATAAAAACATATTTAAATTAAAGACATTGTCAATTAGGTATCTATATAGAATGTATCTGAATGCTCTGGAAAGCCCTGAAGCACAATATAACATTAAACTGCTTCCAACCAACCTGCAACATCTTTTTAGAAGAAAAGAAGAATCATCACTGAATTTCCTCCAATGTTCACAATATTTCCCTAAACAAACACATGCAGAGATATGAGTGGCAATGTGTTTTGCAGACTTCAGAAGCAGGTTGCAGTGGCAAGCTCTTTCAATTCCTCATGCAAATACTGAGCAAGTCTGTCACTGACATCCCACAGTTTAGCTATCAAAGGATAATTCCCACTGTCAAGAACATGCTGGCAAGCAATTTCAGTTGGTTTTCAAATGTATCCTGCATCAAAAGTGTCAGAAAAACATTTCTACCCTTCTTGCATGTGCATCAGCCTCAGCTTCCTCCTTTCTTCAACATTAGTTAAGGAGAAGAGGAGGAGCATTAGAGGGGCAAGGACATTCAATGGCCAAAGAAATAGTATAAAATTAATCCATACAAGATACCAACTATCTTATGTGATTTTTTTAAAATAAAAAGGTAAAACCCACATTTATTGACATAAAAAATATTTTGAAGATTTCTGGGATTTATTCCTAAATCAAACATTAATTACTCTAGCATGATAAATCCATTTGTGGTAGTAGTATAAACTACTAAAGTCCTTGTCAAAAGCACATATTTTCACATAAGCAAGGACTACAGCCTGAACATTTTAAGTTCTGAAAGAGTAATGTTAAGAAAAAGAAAATTTACTTTTCTAAACAAAATACTGAATATATCTACTTAGTGGTAAGTTGCAGTTACACATTAAATAATTTAAGATTGTTTTTATTTACTTCAAACACAGAGATTACATTTTTTTAACAAAGTACATTAAGTGCATTGTGTACTGTGAGTGTTCCTCTGAAATGTAAATATATACTTGAAATATAATTTTCTCATCCAAAAATTTCCAGCTCATTTTCAAAAGTACAGTCTAAGCACCTACATTACATGCTTGTTTTGACTGCTGTTATTTTGATTAATTAAACCAATTATGTTTATCTTTCAGGTAATATGGTGATTTCTTGAAATGCATTTTTTTTAATTCTTTAACAGAAACTTTAATTTTTTACAGAAACTTCAAAATGCATTATAGTTGTTCAAGTCTACCTGAAACTAAAAATTAAGCGTGATTATTTTTAGGAACACCTAAATGTTTATCATTCATGTGCATAAATATTAGTACAGAATAAAAAAGTTCTACAATTAGGCAGCATGCATATGTTCTTCCCAGCATGTTACAAAGTACATTAAGTAAAATTTAATTTCCAGGTCTAAAATATTTGGTAATTAAAACCTAAAAGTAAACATTTTCCAGAAATTAAAAGAGAAAAAAAAAAAATCCTCTGTCACTTTACTGGTAATCCAAAAGAAAAATGCTGCTTCAGTCTTCCATAACTTTACTGAACTCATTGTAATGCTACATGTTATTAAGCAAAATCATAGCATACAGTATTATGTAACTGATGCAATTAAATAAAATTTGTTTTCATCAGAGGACACTAGTACAATACACTGCAAATATACATTAATGTAATATTTCTAAATAAAACATACAAGCACATACTACACTAAAAAACAGAGGTATTCTGAAAGATATCTTTATACATCTTTAGAAAGATATGTTTATACAGAGCAATTAAAAATCAGGAATGGCACAAAAGGAGACAGAAGAAGAAGATAGAAAACAAACACTTATCTGAAGGCAAAGACAATATAGGCTGATTTGAAGCTAGCAAGAACTGCCTACTTCTACTTCCAGCACAAAAAAACTCCCAGGTGCTGAGGGATAATATTCTATTCTGATTCAATTTCCATGAATGCAAATTTGGAAAAAAAAAATCTAAGAACACCATAGAGAAAATAATTTGGGAACTGATGATCAATTCAAGGTGGAAGCAGGAAGAAGGAGTCAAAAAGGTCTCTGCAGTATCTTGCATCTGATAAGCAAATAAGTGGTGGTAATACAAGACCAATAACAGAATCATAGAAACACAGAATGGTTTAGATTGGAATGAACATTAAAGATCATCAAGTTCCAACCCCCTACCATGGCCAGGGCCACCTCTCAATAGATCAGGTTGCTCAGAGCTCCATCCAGAGCTCTAGCTTTGAAAATTTTCAGTGATGGGAAAAATCTATTTTAGTGAAATCTATCAAAGATTGGTTCAAAGCATAACTGATTGTTAATAGTACAAAATCATTTTACTACATATGTTCCAAAAAATCATCTTGCAGTATGTTTGGACATCATAGACATGAAGAATACTGGTCAGGGAAATGATATGAAGTGGAACATAATGAAAAATGTCCCTTGGCCAAATTCAGTCATTTTTGTGCACTAGGTGTTGCAACCACAGATGGATATTTTCACAGTGATGTCTGTGCCTGCTCTGCAGAGGAAATAAACAAGAACATAGAACACAGCAGGTACACAAATGAGCAGGCCTTGGCTTCAGGTGTGCACAGTGATTGCAAATGTTTGGGGCTTTTTAAATTTTATTATTTAAAAGTCTTTGTGACAGAGAAATAGTAATTCAGGAGAATACTGTTGCTATTATCTTTTTTTACATGAATTGTAGCCTATTATTGTTGCCCTCTGCTGAAATGCAGCTGATTAAGCTCATAAAAGCTGGATTTTAAATTTTCACATTCAGTTTAAGCAGAACTGAATGGTTCACTCCTCTGAGAGATACTGTTTCAGACTTTCTTGGGGCAAATAGCACAGTGATAAGTATTTTCAGTTTCCATATGAGGATTTTAAAGTGTCATTAGAAAACTACTATTTATTAGTTTTTTGGTTGTTTTTTTCTTTTTTTTTCCCTTTCTTACTTATTTATATTAATTTATATTAAGGATCCCCATGAGATGATGGGAAATGTATCTCTCAATGAACACCAAGGACTCTTAAGAGTAGTAAGAGCAAGGGATTCCAGGTTTCTCCAATCCTTAAAAATTTAAATAGAAGCAATCAGATGTTTGAAAACTCTATGTGTACCACATCTGCTTTGATCTTCTTTCATGATGAACTATACTGTAAATTAGACTCAAAGTTCTAAAGGGATAATGTGAAAGATGATTAATAGACAATTAAGATTCAGGTAATACATCTGGTCCTTCTATGAGAAAGAATAACAGAGTAGGTGTTGTAAGGACAGAGATCCTGACAGAGACCACTCCCTTGGAGTACCTAGGGGAACATACAAGACTGAAGGGCAACCTATGAAAACAAGCGGGCACCAGTGCCTGCTCAGCATTTTGTTGACTTAGGCAGTAAATATGATACTCCCACGCTTTTACATATGATTTTATCTCTCATTTGCTTGCAGTCTGTAGATACCATATAACTTTGCAGGTCACAGTAATTTTCCAATTTAAAAAAACCCTTTTACTATTTTCATTTATGTCAGCCGTTTATATGGATTTCCCCAAACAATTTAGACCCTGTAACCTTCTCCATCAATTGCATTACACAACTGCTGACTCACATTCATTAACAGGTAATTAAAATAGAATAGCTTGAGAAGAATGTAAATTCATTACATAGTTCTTCATCTCATGCATAGAGATGAAGACAAGCAGCAATACAGTTTGTGCCATTGGGATGTTAAGTGATTCTAAACGGGAAGCTAGATCATTAAAATTTGGAAGAAAACGTGAGTCCATGCTGTGATAATCTTATGTTAATGAATAACAAAGAGTACATAACACTTGAAATTACTAGTTTGCTAGTCTTACTTTCTGTCCTTGCTAGACCTTTGTTTGCTCAATAGGATAGGAAATCTGTGGTAAAATTGTGAAATGTTGCTGTCCAGGAGTGTATGTGTATTGAAAGAATCAGACAAGATTTGAAAGAAGCACCTAACAGCCCCCACAAAATACATCATATATTGGTGAATACATTCAAAAATATGTATAATTGCCTGTAAAACTAATATAGCAATTCCTGGTGCTGGTTTTACAAGCTGCAATAGATTTTAGAGTTCACACTAAAAATCCATATAAGCTAAGTTATGCAAAATGATCAGTCAATATATTTTGGAAAATATGGGAGCATAGGAAGTATTTAATTCACATCTGCTTCTTGTCCTGCCAGTGATGGCACCATTATCTGTTGTGTGTTGATCACTCTTTACAAGCTGAATGGTTCAAAGGATAAAAGATTGGGATTGCTTCCATAATTTCTAGCATTTTCATGTCCTAGTTGGATTTTTCCCAAGACCAGACACGCTGGATTGCAAGCACACCCAGCCTGAAGGAACTCAGCATCAACTTCCTTGAAGGAAGAAAGGGAAAAACTTCAGAATATACTAACAGTTACATAGAGGAGAAGCTTGATTCAACACTGAATAATGCATAAGCAAAAGGATGACCTCTGCTTTCGAGGCTGTTCCTATAGATACCTGCAGGCTGAATCATCCTCACTAGGGTTCCTAGATGAGAACAAAGGTGAGAAACAAGATATGTTTCAGCTTATATAATCAATGTTACAAAATCTCTCTTGGGAGCCAAAAATTTAGAAAAAGAGATCAAATATTGGTAAAGTTTGTAGACAATGAAGACACAGTAGATATTATTCAGGAAGTCCCTAATCAGCTGTCTGAAGAAGTCCTAAAGTAGCAGATGGCTGGAAAGACAAAAGGAAATATAACTATTCTTTTGTTATCCCCAGACATAGGACTAGATGGATCTTTATTCTGGTACAGTATAACAGTTCTCATGGATCATCCTAATCCATATGGAAACTGAAATGTTTAATTTTAATCCTATACAGAAGTAGAGGAGGAGAAGCTTGAGATAGTCTTGAGGTCTCATCTGCAAAGCAGAACTCTACAAGCTTCCTTTTAAATTCTACTGACTGCCTTCGTATTAGTCAGCTGTACAAAATAAGTAGAGAGCTTTCATGTTTTGGTGAGTTCCAATAAATGCAGGTATTTGATAAATACTTTTGGGGACAACAAAACATGGGTAGTAAAATTCAGGAGTGCACCTCCAAAAACAGAAGCAGATGAATACAAATCATCCCTAAGAGAGGTGTTGAACTTTTGAAAGAAATCATTTGTATATTGGAGAGATTATTAATTTAGGACATGTAAAAGCAGTATCAAAGCACAAATGACAATCTGAAATGTGATCACAAACCTGCATATTATCAAATCTTTCCTTTCTCACTCAAAGGGATTCAATGATACATTGAACACTACAAGCACAGAAGTAATGGATGGATATCAGGAAGAAATATCAGATTTGTGCCTATTACACAGAGGTATAGTGGGAGCCCTAAGGACAAAAGCAAAAAACCTACTCTTGAAACATCTGTGATATTCCAATAATATGCCTGCAATTAATTTTACCAAATTAAAATTTTATTTTTTAAAACGTTGTATTTTTTTTTGCCTGACAGATGAATGATGTCACTTAATCCTGCAATCTTTAACAGCCATTCCTAAAACCAAGTGTTACCTTAATGACAACATTGCTATTGTGCCTCTTTAAAGAAGATAGATGTGTTACAAACACAGTTTTATAACAGTGAATCTCTATAAATTAAGTACCAACAACAACATGCATACTATTAGAGACACTGAAAACAATTTAAATCCAGTGCTTGAAGAAGCCATTATGGTCCCAATCTGAAAGTAAGGAACATATGTCTCTGTACTGAAGATGTATTAGGACTGTGAACAATAATTGAAAAGATACAAAAAAACCCCCACCAAAACTGACCCAGAAGGAGACACCAGAATCATTCCTTCAGATAATGAAATGCAACTGGATAATTGTGGTTTATATCATAATAGTAGTTGCCCACTGGAGTATGATTACTGCAGTATCAATCACACTAAGAGTAAAAAAAGCTGGTGTTACTTATTACTACAGAGTAAAAAAGCCATACTTATTACTACAGAGTAAGAAAAGTCCTTTTTTCTTCCAGAAACTAGACTTAAACTGTTAAATTAAACTATTAAAAATGGATCTATATGTCTCTCCTGGTTAAAAATACCAGATTTCATTACCTCTTGATTTTTCAAGGCAATTAACTAATATAGATAAGTCCAACTTCAGTTTTACTTTTCACTTACCATTTCATTACAACTTAATATTTAGACAATATAATACCCACTATATAGTATTTACTTTCAGAATTTTTCACAGAATGACAAAATATCAAGGGGAAATAACAGTATCCACAGTTTATCTTATCCTAGTAATTCTGAATCCAAGTTGCAAGCACATGTATTTTATGATAATACAAAAGAACAGCAACATATGACTGAAAAGCAACTCAATTGATTAAAGCTGCTTGTCAAACCCATTTGTATAGTCCTGCCATGATGAGTCCCTTAATGCTTCATAAGTCAATCTATTAGCAAATACACCTCTACTTAGCATTGGAAGTTCTCATATTGAACCAGACTCCTTCCAGTTGCAGTATAATCCCATTGCTTCTCATGTAATCCATCACAGAAATGAAGAAACTGCTCACCCTTTGTGTAATTTTTCTTAAGTTAAAACATTATTAGTTTCTTCAGGCAAAGCCAGTTCCAATTTGCCCTGTATTTTCTTGCAAGTTCATGCTCTTGTCAAAGAAGTCAGAGCCTACTTTGGTAGGCTACTTTTGCATATGAGCACTGAAGGACACACATTTTTCCTGAATGACCAGGAGAACATACTAGCACATTGCAACAGCTCTGATCCCCTCAGCCTTCCTCCAAGAGTCTTGCAGTCACTTTTTATCTGCTTAGAGTGACACTGAAATCAGTCATGTCTGCATGAATGAGTAGTTCCAGCTAATCATCGCTTGACTATAAAACTTCGGCAATATCCCTCAGATGTAAGCTCCTGGTAGACAGACTTCCCAAAATATTAGGTCCAGTCATTAGACCAAAATTTTCATCACACACAGGAGTGAGTCATTTGTCACCATCCAATGCATCTTTTCCTCATGGGAAGAATGATCCTTGATCTCACCGCTTTTCCAGCCTGCCAGGCTTCCATTTTATTTTTAATCCACTCTGTCATTAGGCTTGAAACTTCAGCTCCTGTGGGCAGCATTTTAATGTATCACTGCATGAGAAGGGATCATTTTCCTGTGAGGAAAATCTGTGAGTTGATATGTCTTGTTAGCTAGGTTTTCCTCATTCACAGTAGGTGCTATTGTAGATCTTCCTGGCTTGTTACCAATCACCTTCTCCACACCCCCATTCCAGATTTCCTTTGCAATTTCTCTACCTACTTCTTAAGAGATTTCACCAGCACATACGTTAACAGCAGAGGCATCTTCCTCCCTCCTTAGCCTTCTTTGGGAAGAGAACTGCAAACTGTAACTCCTACAAAGTCAGTTTAAGATTTGGATTTAGACATCTATAGTTTTGGTTCCCACCTAAAGTTTCCACTCGAAGTGTTAGCAAGTATTGGAAGAAAAATACATCACAACTTACATTTTCATCAGAGGTTTGCTCTGTATATGATAAGCTTGCTGAGTCTCATTACTCTCCTTGTATTCCTTCCCCCTAAAAGTCCTATCTACAGCTTTTGAGTTGCTTCTTCACTGAGTCAAATGGCTCCTTTCCTTTTAGGTCCCTCTTTCCAAACTGCTCTTTTCATTTTTACTGGACCAAAATAGAATAAAGCAGTTTGTTGAAGACTGAAACTAAACCTATTTTGTTCCTCTGCCCTCAGTCTATAGGCAGTCTAGTGACCTGGCTTATGAAGAGTTCACAGTTTGCCAAGTTTGCATTGTTTCATGATTTATCAATTTTGTGCAGATAATAACATTTGCAGTTCACAGTCCAGTATTTAATATGACAAAAGGGCTAGTAAAATAACAAAAGAAACATCACATCATATACAATTATATATAGCATGAGACAGTTAATTGTCTTGATTGAACCTAATAGAAATGTAGCCAACAATTTTTAAAATGCATTTATTTAATGCTTACACCACAGCATACCAGTCTAAATGAATTCCTGCTGTCAAAATTCATTAAATTGGCCAGTTGCCAGTAACATAGACAAATGCCTTTACCTGAGGCAACAAAGCTAAAGATGTATTCTGTAGTCTTTGCAGGTATTATATCTTCCACACTCCATAATCAACCCATTCATTGACTTTAGTTTGAGTGGATTAAAAATAAAATTATAGAAACACCTTGTCTTTGTTGTATTATGTCGTATTTCACTTCTTCTGTCTAAAAGAATGACACAATTCTATTCTCTTGAAGCTCTCAGGAATAACAGCAATATTTATCAGACAATTCGGCTGACAGCAGCAGATAAACTGCTTGTAAGCTAAAAAAATCACTTGTTATTTCATTACTTAGATAATTTGCTTGACATAATATGAAAGAGCTGTTGAGAATTAGGCTCACATGACAATGAACTTGGTATTATCACAATTGCTAAATTTTATATTACAAAAGAAAAAGAAATTTCATATGTCACTGTAAGATCAGTATAAACCCCTGAGTTTTACAGTACCTGTTTCTGCTGGAAGCTCACCATTCATCTGTATAACTGATCATTTTAAATTTCACTTGAAACACTACAATATTACTTTGTAGTGCCTGTATATTTAAAAGTCATGTCCTCATATTTTATAAAATACACCCTGCCCCTCCTCTACTCTGTATTCAGATTAATCATGGACTCACTCTAGCACTGTATTCAGTTACACCCTGAGCTGACTTTTAATGAGAAACTTTTTTGCAGTAGAGCTTTCAGATTGCCATAAATAGGAAAGATTGGACTCTCCTTAACCTTTTTTCTCTCAAGAAACTGCTGAGCCATTAGCTTAAAAAGTCTTGAATTTCATCCCCTTCTGAGGAATACAGTTGCCTCTATTGATCTCCAATTGCATCTCATAAGTAAGAATTCATTATAAAATAGTATGCAAAAATCTCTGTAAATATGGGTTTTCTCAGGTATCTTCTGGTATTTTTGAGAAGGAATGCTCAAATACTGATCAATATGATCAATTGCAAGCATAAAGAGCTGTGTGTCAGTGGGACCATGGATGAAAGGTAGGCCAAGGGCTAGAAGATGTCAAAGGAGAAAAAAGAGTAGGGTAAGAGCTTTTTGCAGAAATGAATTAATTTTCAAGTTCATACTTTTTTTTTTTTTTTCTTATTCTTCTTTGAGAAGTGTGTTAAAGGACCATTTAATTTTAACAATAGTCTTAAACTGACACTAGTAATAGATGACATATTTTTCTTGCTTTGGATATGATCTTGTATTTCTTAAATAGGAAGAGGTGTAATCGTTAAAATCAATGAGATTTTCTCCAACCTCTCAGAATCTTCCAATTTAATGGCATTAACAATGGCATTAACAGGCACTGAGGATGTTACAAGCAAATTTATAGATGACTTTTTCTTTAGTGTGTATTTTGGACAGATTTCAGAACAGCAGCTCCCTGTCTAATTGCATTTCATCAGTAAAGGAGATTGTTTAGTCAAAAGTATAGATTTTTGCTCTATCAGTATTTCTTTTAGTTCAAGCATGATTTAGAGAGGGTCCATGGAAGGGCCACAAAGACAATCAAAGGACTGGGAAGCCTGCCATATAAGGAAAGGCTAACAGAACTGGGATTGTTCAGCCTTGAAAATAGAGGGTTAGGGGAGACCTTGTTACCACTTTCCAGTATGTAAAAGGTGACTACAAAGATGATGGAGACTCCCTTTTTACAAGGAGTCACAGGGAAAACATAGGGGTAATGAGTACAAGATACTCCCGTGGAGATTCCAATTAAAAACAAGAGGAAAATTTTTGACAATGAGAACAATCAGTCATTGGAATAACCTCCCCAAGGAAGCAGTGGATTCCCCAGCTTTGGATACTTTTAAGATTCACATGAATAGGGTTCTGGGCATCTTGTCTAGACTGTGCCTTTGCTGAGAAAGACTGGATCAGATGATCCTAAAGGTCCCCTTCCAAACTGATATTCCAAGACTCGATAATTTCATAAGCTAATAAATACAAAAATTATATCCCACATTTACAAGATACTAAGATGTGTACATTTCTCTAAGTTTAAACATTAAAAGCAATATTGAAGGAAGGATCATCCTTATGACACTTAAATTACTGGAATCAACTAAAAAAAATATAATTTTTAATTTTTTTTCCACATCTTCTCTCACTACTTTAGTGAAGTTCTAGTTGTCTATCATGGACATCATCTTCCCTGAAAGAAAAAGGCATGCATACACTTGCTGAGAAAATTACTCCAGCAGTATAGACAAAAGGAAAATCAGGAAATAAATTATTCAACAAAGGTATAATGATGAAGACAATGGCATACGTAGAACATAAAAGCTATAATTTACAAGTGAAATGCATATGTCAAGCTGTAACAGATGCTGTGTAATAAGTAAAATTGTATGTGGTTACATTATTATATATTGCCACAATGAGAGAATTAACTGCATAAACTTGACATTATTATAAAAACACTTAAAACAGTAATATATATATAAATGATGTGTTATTTTAAGAAATTAGAACTGAACAAAGCAACTAAATATCTGAATAGTATGATGCCTATTTATAAAGCACAGACTGCTGTGAGAACATAAGCTGAAAGTCCAAGAGGAAGAGAATGCCAAAGATGTACAAAGGCAGCAATTCTATCAAATATGGAATTACTCTTTCACTATGAGTACTAACTGTTCTTAGCAGTTAGGATTAACTGCTAATATTCTTAAATTAGGTGGATGTTAACACACACGTTACAATTTGCAAAAGATTTTGTTTTGAGCTGGTCACAACTGAAAAAAAAAAACAACTAATGAAATAAAGCTCTATGAAGAGAGTTTTTACTCTGAAAACTATGCATTGGTTGTTCTGTGCCACAAAAAATTTATAACTTCTACTTTACTGTTATTTATTTAATCTAGAAATTTCTTGTACTTAGCAAATGGATTCGGAACAGAAGCTCAATCTCTTGTAGGTTGTAAGTAATGTAATGAGGATGTATTTGAAATGCATATATCTAAAATGCTTCTCACTAATGTATACCTAATACCCTCTCTGGTTTCTAAGATGATCTGACTTTATTCAAGATTGCGTCACGCTTATCATTGATGACATTCATCTGTTTACTACTGACCTTTTGAGTAAATTCTAATCAAAAAGAGCATTCAATACCTCTCCTTTCTTGTTGCTGTCTGCCAATAATTTTCTTTTCAAAATTTAGTTAATTAACTCTTTTCCTCTCCTCTCTGTTATCAATGGTATATGTCAAAAATACTTGCACTCTTACTGCTTGTCAGCTGAGGAGATCTCATCTTGCCCTACCATGTTTCTGGTTCTGTGTAGACAAGGGATACTTCCCAAGCCCATTCTTAGTTACAAATTCTACTGTGCTACTCATTTCCTCTGTTTTGGGATACTAAAGAGTTAATCATTTAGCCATGACACTTTCTTTTCTTTGCAGTGGATTAGTAGGTGCATCTTAGAGAAAATATGGCTATCTAGTGAGTTCTGATAATAAAACTGGAATATGTGAAAATGTAAAAGAGGTTATTTAGCACTGGGAACACTGTACTGGGAGACTCCCTTGTGCTCAACAGGAAATATTAATGGAATAACAGGAGACAGCGGAAAAGAATACAAAGAGCCTGTAAGAAGCTGATGAAAGATTGATAAAAAGATTGAAAGATTGGCAGTTGAAAATAATCTCTTTATTAGTATGAAATATTCTAATCTTTTAATGCTTGGGAAGATGCCAACATACAAAAAAAAAAAAAAAAAAAAAAGCAATATCTTTTTTTTTAAGCTGAAAGGATAACATTTCTGGAGCTAAAGGCTTGTCTATTCAAATCTAAAGGGGAATAAAAGCATGCCTCAGAGTTGTAGTTTGACAACATAAGCTCAAAATGGCCAGTGAAGCTACACAGACCAGGAATGAGGGAAGTAGGTTTCTTTATTATTTGCTGATGACCTGGTCAAGAGGCAAACTGCCTCCTAAGCCACCCCAGTGTAAAGACTGAGTGATATTATAACCTGGAGTAAGTAGAAAGTTCCCATGAGTCTGTTTCTAAGGTTTTTTTAAAAAATTAAGCATAAAATAAATAAGATGTGATTTATTTTGGTTTGGTCCATGAACTTACAAAGGTAAAGGGAAGTGGGTTTTGGATCAGAAGACAAAACAGAGGTCAGATAGCTATAATTGCTTTAAGCTGGGTTTGGTATACAAGCTTTCCAGCTATGTAAATGCATAATTAATTTACTGGTAGAGCCATCTGCAAGTGCGGATGCTCTAGAGTTTTAGTTGCTATTTGAACAACAGGGATTTCTTTCTTTCTTTCTTTCTTTCTTTCTTTCTTTCTTTCTTTCTTTCTTTCTTTCTTTCTTTCTTTCTTTCTTTCTTTCTTTCTTTCTTTCTTTTTTATTCAAATGGCACGCTCTGTTTTCCTGACTGCTGCTTATTATATTTTTGAGATGAAAATTCAGTTTATGGTTACTGTTTGGTAAATGAATGAGCTAATAGCCATACTGCTGTAGCAAGAGTAGTTAGCTTAATTAAGGTGCAGAAATACATTGCTAAATAGTCTGGAGAGGTACACTGACTATCTTGTTAAGCACATAACTTTAAAAATAATCTGTTTAAAACAGCTTGTCAACAGCCTCTTAGGATTTGGCTTCCTATAATATTTTAAAACATAGTTTATGTTTATATAACAATATAAAGATCCCTTTATGTTAATCTGGTGCAAAAGGAAATAATTCTGACAC
Organism: Rhadina sibilatrix; assembly: GCA_013400275.1. NCBI lineage: Eukaryota > Metazoa > Chordata > Aves > Passeriformes > Phylloscopidae > Rhadina > Rhadina sibilatrix. Next base: position 122,567 of record VWYO01015456.1, on the reverse strand, counting down.
CAAACATGCATGTACTCTGTGATTTATCAATTATTTAAAGAGTAACTGGAAAAGAATGTTAGCTCCGTAACTCTATAGGGGTTATGTCAGCCTCAGGACATATTTCTTCTTGTGAAACACTTTATTTATGATGTAAAAAAAGAAAACCCTTTAAAATTAATACTGCTACATTTACAAAATGAGAAAAACATTCAAATGGAATGCACATACCATTTAAATATAAACCTGTGAGGTTTTTTGCCTGGCATAGAAGAAAATAATTGGAAAAAAATAATATATTCCTTGTCACATCTTAATCACATAAAAATATGTACAGGTGAAAGCCCAAACATTGATGTAGTCATTGGTCACTTGTACTTAATTTAATAAACATAAAGCAAAGGCCCTCCATATTTGATTTGTTTTCTTAATGATCTAATTCACATTTGCAGTTGCACTTCCATGACTCCTCTTGTAATAATAACAAACAAACAAACAAACAAACAAACAAACAAAAAACTTCATGACTTTCTTTGCCAATATCTGGAGTATCTCAGGAAAACTCATTTTAACACCTCAGAATACTTAATGGAAGTGACTAATAATATGGATACATGAAATGGGATCTGAAACAGTAGAACAGGTATCTGAATGTCAAGACTTTTTGTCTCTTTGGCAGAACCTTTCTTTGTGAATACTCCTTATTCAAATTACATTCACAATTCTGTGGACATTTACCAATAAAATGCACCCTATTAAAGGTTTTGAGGATTAAACTTCATATTCTTTTTTTACCTTCTGGAGAGAGTTTAGGTTATTCAATCATTTTGCTTCCACAGTGTTTTGATTACCTCCCTCCTCCTCCAAGAATGGGAATCCTCATTTTATCTTTTTCATAATTCATATATAAGAAAAGAAACATTTTTTTTCCTTTCTGAACAAAATAGTAAAGCAGAGCAATGGATGCTAGGAGTTCTAAATCTACACAGCAGCTGTAAGCTGGCACTCCAGTGCAGAAATATTAAACAAATATGTATTTAGAAATACCCAGTACAATTTGTATCTTCCCTATGCAATAAAAAGGCTATAATTTTCCCCAGGTACATCTGCACCTGGGAAGGGAAAACAGCAGCCACAATGAATGGGAAAGCAAAGAGGAAAAAGAAAGAAACAAATATTTTTATTTACACCCTTTATTCAACAATGAATGAGTCCATGGTTTATGCAGACCAAAACTGTTTGCATCAATCTGACTTCCTCGAAGCTATTTTATTCACACAAATTATGCCACAAGTTAAGAGGTCTCAGCACTCCAAAATGGTGCAGAACACTTCCTATGAGGTGAGAAAATCTCAAGAAGCATGGATTTTAATTTCTTCTCAAAACCTGAGAGACATTCTCATTAGTTTTTTAAAACTTCTGGGAATTGCAAAGGAAGACAGAGATAGGGAAAAGGGTAAAGAAGGCTTATCTGAGCACAGCATTCACAAATACAGAAAATCCCCAGCTGCTAAATTAAAGACACCCACATGAGGCTTATTTTTGCTGATCTTTTGCTTTCATGGAAAACTTGGCTGCAGAAATTTTTGTGGACTTGCCTCGTCCTGCTTGTATATCAACACTATGTACCCAGCCTTTCAGTTGTGCTAAAATAGATGTTTGTGGGACTGCACTGTTTATAAAATCAGAGAACTAAACTGGGTTAAAAAATCTGCAAAAATAAGATCTACTCTGTAGTATAGAGAGTGAAGTGTCCAATTTGGTCGTGGTAGGTAATACCAGAGTACCCACCCAGGATATGGGAGATACAGCACTCAGGCTGCACTTAAGCAATACTCCTGCTGGATGAATCCCACCTGACTGCAGATGAACTCCCTGCCACTTGTCAACAGCACTGGCAAGAATTTTATGTGTAGCTCTATGGACAACACAGAGAAGAGCCTCTGGAAGGAAAAGCACAGCCTCAGCCCTGTGCTGTCCCCGGAGATCCTTTGGCCAGCAGTGAGGCAGATGGCATCAGGCTGCAGGCTGAGTAGCATGGAGAGCTCCTGTCTCTCATGTCAAGGTGACTCTACCAACCTGTAGGCTGTTATGCTAAAGCACCCTCTTGACATTTCCTGTTGGAAGTGGGAAAGGTAAGTATAAATACCTTGAATTCCATTCAAGGAGATGGAATAACCCTCTGGAGATATCAGCAGTCTTTATACAGTTAATGGGGTAGAGGTAACTGTCTATGTTAGGAGGATGAGTTCACTTCCTTCAAGTCTTAAAGACATTTTTTTAGTATCCCTTTATTATATTTGGAGATTGGGTGGAGAGGATCTTGCCTTTTAGGGACAAACAGATACCATTTCTGTCACATTACTTAATTCAGCTAAAGTAGAAAGTAGTTGTAAAAAGAGAAGTCCAGCTCCTTGGCAATCAGATACCAGAGAAGAACCGTTGAAACTCCTTTAACAATGTTAAATCGACTGAATTATGTGAGAAGCACCGGCATGTTGACACACCACAGGAAGTTTTTCATCCTTTTTATTACTTTACAAAATTGCTTTAGGAAATAAACACAGTGAAAACAATATTTTCTCCTAGGCAGGTAACAGATTTTTCTCAGTAGTAAACAACCATAAACTTGTGTGTTTGCTCACCAACAGACTTATAAACATTTTTGGAATTTGGACATATACTATTTTACTCTGTTTTTTATTAAGATCTGTCATCTTTAAAAACTGAAAACTAATTAAACATGAAAATATATCACATCTACACAGATTTGTTGTACATGTTTAAATCTGCCTCTGAACACTGTAATCTATTATTTGAATGGTCAGTGTATAATGGGAACTGTGGGCTAAATGAACACTTACTGTTTGTGTGATTTCAATGCATCACACTGGAAGAGACGTAGAATATCTATCGGTAATTAGAAACACAAATGAGGGTTTAAATAAGAAGTTAAATTCTGACTTTTAAGAAGCAGCCTTATGAATAAAATTGAAAATAGCATGTTGATAAGCTACATTGTGTATCTGTATTGACCTTACATCACCTTTCTCCTAACACAGCTAAAAGCGTAAGGATTAACACAAATCAAATTATCCCCCAGTTGCATTTTATGTTGTATTTTATGACACTGAACCACTAAGTAGTCACAGGTGAGGTGGACAGGCACTCTTTAACTGCCTGGTTGCCTCCTTTCCAGCAGTGTTTTATGATTTCTTCATTCTCTGTGTCTAAAAATTAGTGACTATCACAGGAGGTCTCATATAAAAGTAGAATTTAGGAACCTGTTATGTACTCTTTAGCACATAAAATGCTCTCTTGACAAACTACCCAAACATAACTGGTAACTGGCTCATAAAAAAAGCAAAATTGCAGAATAAGAATTACATAATTACATGAATAATATAAAAATGTATATTCATTTTAACATTGATCAAATATATGTGATTAATAGCTTCTGAGATGCTATTTCATCTAGTGAAGGATTGCAGGCTTTATTTCAGAAAGAGATGGAGCAACAAAAAGTTGTTTCAGGCAATTTTTATAGATTTAGAAAAAACTGTATCAAGTGATTTTATAAATGCAGTAAAAAAAATTTTCCTTCAATTCACTGTACTACAGTTCCTGATTGGCATCATTAGGCAAATGCCTTTTTAGACCCCACAGAATTGTTACAAAAATTTGTAAACAATTAGAAAAAAAAGGAGAAAAGCAGAACCCTTCATACACTCATTATAAACTGTTCAAAAAGGTAGTAATTATCAAAGGAAATTAATAGTTTTTCAGTGCAGTAAGTCGGAGGGTACTATGCACTGGGAAATGAGAATGAAACAAGGTGCTTCATTCTATTTTTCAAGCCTGACTTCACGACCTCAATGACAGCCTGAAACAAGTTTTGGATGTAATTACTTCATTCTCTGAAATAAACAAACTGGTGAGATAAACCAACAAAACACCTTGCAATCATGTTGGTGCCCATATAGGTGACCAACACAGCTACAATTTCAGATATTTCAGACTTCCCCCGCAGGTGTTTGTCACTTAACTACCCCAGGTATTTTATTTGTCACAGAGTTTCATAATACCTTTTGTTAGCAGAGAAATGGCAAGTCCCAAGTATTTGGGGCTCATTTCTTCTGCAGCTTAGTGATCATTTGTTGCTTTGCCTGGGCTTATTTGCTCTAACCTCAGTACTGGAATGGCTGGAACCCCTCCCTTCTATCCCACACCTCTGCCTCTGACTCCTTTCTGTTCCTCAGGCAAATAATATAAGCTTATACATATTATAAGCTGTGCACTACTTGAATGCCCTTGCTCTCCATGGCACTTTATGAAGCAAGACAACCAAATGGAGAAAGTGCTTTCAACACATTAGGCTACTAATAATGTATACCTTGAGGTGTTTTATAGCTTTTTGAGTGCATTTAAATTTCTTTTCATTCTTTTTATCTTTTAATTCTCTGATCGCGGAAGAAAGGCAAAACTTCTGATGCAGCCACCTTTTAAAAATATATTTTAAAAGTGAGCAAGAGGAAATAGATGTCAAAACAAGATAATATTGTTTTAAATATGAATAATTATATTTGTGTTTGTTGTGGGTTTTTTAAGATAGCAAAGAGAAGGAATATACAAAAGGTTATTATTGCCTAGCCTCCCACTTCCCAGTGGGAAGCTATTTTACCTTCTTGCTATTTATCAACTGCAGTTTGTGATTCAACAGCACTTTTATCACATTCTCACTGAAAATAAACCAATTGTAGAATATTGAACATTTTACTGCACAACAAAAACTAGGTTACAGTAGCTGAAAGTCTCCAGCTGCTACTGAAAGGGCAGCTTGGCATTTTGGCATGAAAGGGCAACTTATAATGAGTCCTTTCTTCTTCCATGTGTTACCTCTCTGCAAACCCCCAAAAGCCTTGCCTGTATTCCCAGTTAGACTCCTATTTCCTTTTTTCTTGTCATAATATTTTTTGCCACTTAAAATCAATCCAGAGGTGTTGTTTGGTTTGGGATTTTTTTCCCCTAGATGACAGGCTTCTTGTTACCTTTCACCTAGGTGGAATGTTGAGAGTCAGTGTGACATTTCTCCAAAGTGTCTTGTAACTAAACAGATCATAGTTTTTATTATAATGTGTTAACTTAAGCCTTAAATAATAATAGAATGAGGGAAGAGAAAGAGTCTCAGAGGTTCATATAAATCTGAAGAGAATAAATAACATATTGAATATTGATGTTTTGCTCTAATTTAAATACTAGCACAAGGTTAGAATTTAATTTGACTCCATAAAAAAGTGGATGAATCTAAGTGCAGGGATTCTCTACTGAGTGAGAGCATCATACAGAAAGCTCAGAAAATATTCTCTCTGCAAGAATGTTGCCTTTTTTTTTTTTTTAACAAGATTTACATTGAACAGATAAATTTTAAAAGAAGGGCTTTTGGGCTTTTGATTGTATTATCCCTAGGGACATTACTTCTCTTAGATTGTATTTTAGAGTTCTATACAATAGTAATATAGATGTTAATATTTTTATCAGATATTACTGACCACTGCGAAAGTTGTGTACTCGCTATACAGCAAAACAAAAAAGATATTATTAAAAATAGCATGAATAGATGTAACATTTTGAAGAAGCCTAGAAAGAAAATTTAATTTATTTTGAGAACATATCATGAGTACTTGAAGTCTATACCATATATTCCAAAGCAATACTGCAAGACTGCATGTCTTTATGATGAGTGCTGTCACTATATTCAGAATGTGTCTTAACAAATACTCCAACTATGAAGACAGAAGTTTCTTGTTACAAATTTCCCAGATAATTCTGGAATAAACATTCTTCAAGAAATATTTCTCAAAATTTCTTTTCTTGCACTATTTTCCTACTTGCCTCATTGTCTTTTAGACTCAGGTATATCATAGAAATGCAAATGAAACACACTGGAGAAACAGCAATACATTTTGTTGAGACTTAAACCTCTTTGCAGCTAAATCAGTATATTTAAGAGGGCGTAAAATTATCCACAGTTCTTTAAACAAGGTACAAATAAAAAGGTTTTAAAATAAGACTATAAATAATTTACATAAGTAAATATCAGACAAGGCCATATGTAACACTTGATAAAAGTGACATAGAAACAAATGTGTTTTTAATTGTGCAGCTGATAACAGCCTTCATTTTTAGAAAAGAGAGGAAAAATGGGAGTGATTTATGTTATGTAATCCTGCTGCTGCACTGACTACAGTTATTCATGTAGATCTACAAGTCTTAAGAGAATTATAAAAAATGGCAGCAGTGCTACAAGTGTATCAAGTTCTGGTTTTTAAATGTTCCAAGAGAGACTGTAATATCAGTATTGGAATGACTCACTAGATAATCTTCCCTTTACAAGGTTGAGAATGGAATGCAGACCAAAACTCAGTGTCAGAGCACTGTGACCACCTGAATGGCTAATACTGCTTAAAAGAATGTTGAATGTGTATTTACTTAATAATGTCCAATTTATCTGAGTGTTTGTGCTGTGGGAAATGTGAATCATGTATGTAAAAATATTCTATTAGTAATACTTTATAGACTTCCTATAATTCTCTCTTGTTTTTGCCTTCATTTTATAATGCTTTCAACTTCTAAATTACTGACAGTATTTGATTTTTGCACTACTACAGAATATAATGTAAAAGGTTTGATACTAGTGTTGGTATTTTTGGATTTGCTTCAAACATGCATAGCTGAGTAACCAAAAAAAGATAAATATTGCTGTAATACACAGATCACAGGACATTTAAGAGCATACAATCCCTGAAAACTCAAAAATTACTAACATTGGAGTATTCTGGTGGTTTGCCCTTGTATTGTAACTAAAAAACTAATATGAAATCTGTTTACCTCATGTGAGTGATATGGATCTGTTCATGTAATATAACATTCCACAGTATGTTCTTACTGGTGCCAGCATCCACCAGAAAAAATGAAACACATTCCACTAATTTCCTTCAATAACTTGCAAACACTGAATGTAGTCCTGTAATATTTTACTCTTCCTACAAATGGAACAGATTGTATTAGACTAATAGGCGTTTTTTTTTTCTCCTGTTTTTTACTCTTTCTCTCCTACCTAGTGACTTAAAGAATCCCTGTACCCAAACTTCAGTAAAGATAAGGTATTATAATTTTCTTTCTTTTAGTGGAAATGAAACATTTTTTTTTCTCTTAGCAACACTTTCTTTCAGGTCCTACTTTCTAAGCATATAAAAAAAAGTTCAATTGAACTTTCAAACTTGGTTCAAAACAAAGGCTTAGGTTCTGGACAATACACTCATTGACCCAATACTCAGTTTGTATTTGTACTCTTAATCCTGGCTTTCACACTATTGCTATGATTCTACCATCAACTATGTGTGCCTCATGAATTTCATAAATGCATTATTTTACCCAGAAAAATGCAAAATAATGGGATAAAGTTAAGTTACTGTGAACTAAATCTTGTAAGATCTTGTGGACATTCTCAAGATAATCTTAAAACTTTTTGCCACCTCCTGCTAAGAAACTTTACCTCAGCTGGCTGTCATTCCTGTCCAATAAAGTTCATGTTGTTTCTTTGCTGTCAAATGTTGGCTTCAAGGTAGAAAGCATAAATGTGTAAATGGTGCAATGTCTTTCACAGAAATTATGGAAGAAGAAGGGAAACAGAAATATTATTGCCTTCACTACAGAAAAATCTGCCAAAGAGAAAGCAATGGGGAAGTGAAAAATACTGAGTTGTGAGGATAAATCCCCAAAGATTCTATGAAGTTATATCCTAGCAGTTGCTAACTCAAACGTTATTTTCTAAATTATTATTTTGTTAAAAAGACCCAAAATGTCTGACTTTCACTGTAGTAAAGCAATTAAAAAATTGCCTTTAAGTTTCCTGACAATTACAGCACATGAAATAGGTATGTATTGGCAACTGTTGACTCTTTATAGAGCACATGATTTTGGAGTATTTTCTTAAACTCTTCCAGAGTGTAATTTCATTAAAAGCTGCATGACCAATTGGATACTGTCATCCTAAAATGATTTAACAAAAGAGGTGTTAAAGACTAGAAATCAGTATTAATTACCACTGAAATTAATACAATTTAAAAGTTCATGGAAAGGCAAATAGTCCATAGCTGAATTGAACAATTGAATTGAAAATTCCTACTTGTATTAGCAAGAAAAGAAGCAGCAGCTTGTTCCCTTTTTAAGTGGCTTTGGCCAGCCATGCAAATTGGCAACAAAAAGATGCAGAACCTCATAATTTCATAGAATTAGAGTTCCCAAGCCCAGGTTCAATTTAGCATATTCAGATCTGAGCACATGAACTTCAGTATCAGGTTTGCTTAGATGAAACTTCAGGTTTAATATAACCCTTCTGTGTTTTGAGGCTACTGATAGAACTGGTGAATTTTTTAACACACATGCAATTCAAGTGACTCAAGTTGGAGAGGAATCCATCTTCAAAAAAAAAAAATGATCCTTAAAGATTCATCACTTCATCAATTACAGTGATATTAAGTCAGTTCCAATAGTGCATTTTATAAGTATGCCTTTTGGTTGCATACTAGTACACAAGCCCATTAATGTTGTGTAATTTTAATGTATTTCATCTCATATGGGAGTGTGCTTTCCAAAGAAATTAAAATCAGCAGTATCACTAAAACACTGGAGGACGCTTGTGCTAACCTCCTGAAGATGAAGAAAAAGAGTGCCTACCTGAGGTTAGTCTGTTAAAGAAAATCTGAAATGAAGTAAACTACATCAGTTAGCAGATGGATTTTTTAAAAATCTCTTCTTAATAGTCAGAGTATAATTTTCTATATCTCCGCATTAAAATTTTAACTGTCTTTTTGCATAATAATATGAGTTCTAGCTTATATTGTACAATGATTGGTAGTCTAACCACTGCAGGAAAAATGTGTTTACTTGCAGTCAGACTCCATTCTGTTAGTAACATTGTCTTTTAGAAATGGTGATCATGTCAGGGCATTTTATTTTTGCTTCTACTTCTGCATTCTATTATCTCCTTGGTAGATACTGGGTATACTGCAATTAGTAACATCATGTTGTGTCACATATGGACATGTTAGATCATGACAGAAGAGTTTTTTTACAGTATCCATACAAAAAAATTAATTGATTATAGGTTCAACAAGGTATTTTGGAGCCAGGGACCCATATTCACAACTATTAGATACATGTGGGAACACAGGATTTGTTATTCACATTTTTGGGGTTTGAACCATCAGATGATTTTTTTTCAGTCAGTTTGCATGTGAAAAAGTAAAATAATTCAGATTTTCTGACTGAGAGTAGTAATTTTTTGTTTGTTTGTTTGTTTGGTTGGTTTTTTTTTTTTGGGTTTTTTTTGTTGTTGTTGTTGTTTTTTGTTTTTTTGGAGTTTTTTGTGGGGGGCTAGTTTGGTTTGGTTTTTTGGGTGTGTTTTTTTTTTGTCAAAAATATCTAGGCATTTCTTTGGGAGATTTATTCAGAGAAACTTGCTTTGGCCCCTAAAAGACACCAATGACAGGATATCAGGATATATATCTATCTCCTTAGGTATCAAGCATGAACTCACCACCCTAGGGTCCTCTACCAGTCAAAGGAAAGACAGACATGTCCTGAGGGAATTGATTTCATTATAAAATGGATGTCAACAGTAAATAATAAGATTCACTCTGGATTTTTCTGCTTTAAGACGTCTAAAGTTAGGCATCAGAAATCCCATCAAAATCTACAGAGCCCAAATTTGAAACAAGGGTAAAGGAAATTCTTTCATAAACAATCTAGCAGTTATAGTCCTTTTTTTCTGATCCTTTCTGTTTCCTTCTTTTTCAAATAGTAGATAGATATGAGAAACATCATGTAAGTGGCATAGTATTTAAATGAAACAAATTCTTTTCTGTAACCTCTAGATAGGAATGAGAAGTTAATTGAAACTAAAAATCGGTCAATTTATCCAAATAATTAAATAAATTCTTTAACTCTCTTTGTTTCTTTGGCACTGGATGACACAGTAAGCGAGAATGACTGTGAGTAAACGGCTCTCTCAGATAGGAAAAATGCTAACATCAACAGTATGTGCATGTCAATAACCTTCTTGTAAAGAAAGAAAATACATACAGGGACCTCTAATAACATCTAATCATTCTTCTGTTCAACAGTTTGGGTTTTTCCTCCCCTCTGTGTTCCTAAGGTTTCTTATATTCACTTATCATGTACACTGTCAAATAGCTAATTCTTTCTGGCAACTGACAATTTAAAATAAAGCTATAATACAGGAAGGAGTGTGTCATTGTTTTCCATAAATTCATAAGAGCTATGAACAAATAAAACAATTCTAAAAATAGACTCAAAGGTAATTATCATAAGCCCTAACTGTCATGGCTACTTTATAGGATGTGTTTGGGATAAAGTAAGTACAAGGATTGGCAAAATAGCTGCATAATTTAGGCTATTTACCTGTTATAAAACACTAGATAAATTCTTTCTGTATTTTATGGAAAGTAGGGTAGAATTGCAAACTGTATTCAGAAAAAAAAAATCATGTAATAACATTGCATTACCAAAATTCAAGTTATGCTAAGTAACAATAATTATACTCTCATCAGAGCTGAAGTGTTTCAAAACACCTGTAAAATTTAGGTGCCTCTGTCTATTGTTATAAGCAAACAAATACACTGATTTAAGGAGCAAGAACCATTAGTAGACTGAAGTAAAGATGGCAAGAGAAAAAAAACCAGAACCCTCAATTGTTAGGATGCCTAGGGAGATAAGAAAGGTTCTACATAGCAACAGCATTTTGAGGATGAATAAATAGCCATAAAGTTCGCTGGTGCTGCATGGAAGCTTGCAGATGGCAGATGAATTCATGTCTGTCATGTTTTTATAATACAATGACTTTTACATATTGCTGCCAGATGGAACACAGTTTTGCATCTTGATTATAAATCTCAAAAAAAAATACAACTTCCTTCAATGTGTTCCCTGTATTTGAAACAAAAGCAAATTCGGAGACAGATTTGGGAAGTGAAAGTAGATTTAAGGAAATATAAATTAAATCCTCAAGGGCTTCCTTGTTATAAGTCAGTTCAAAGTAATGGAGTTCCCCATGTGTTCTCTGTTTTTGAGGAAAACCAGGGAAGGTATCACATGGATTTCTATACAGGGAGAACTACATGTTCATTTTTAAATGTAAATACATCCCAGGCAGCTCCAGAAGAGCTCTCAATTGAACTTAGTATTGGGAACAACTTTTATATAACATTTATTTCTGCTAAAAAAGAAAGTGGTATCTATCCCACAAGCTCAGATCGTAAGAGTGTAGTGCATGAAGCATAAATGCATTTAATCACTGCTGATAATGAACATCTGTATCTACACCACAGAAGCACCTTGCCTTTCCCATCGTGATAAACGACATCTAGACAGACCTAAAATATAATTCAGATCTGGTTCTACCAGTTTCTGTAGAGATGTACTATGAAGAAAGTACAGAATTTTGTACTTTATGTGTTCCTGCATCACACCTGGCTTCCTCCTGTGTGTCTGGTCTTTGCTTCTAATCCTAATTGGTATTGCTAAGGAGCGAACAACTCTGATAGCAATGAAGTGAACTGTATGACCGTAGGGAAGAATATTTTCCCATTCAATGATTTCTCACAGAGTCTGATTTGACGACAAACTCAAGTTGACTTCTCTCAGACAGCCTCAAGCATTGTTTATATGCAGATAATTCTGTGTGTGAACCCATTAGGCTTTTATGACAGTTATAATCAAATATGATTGGGAAACCTTCTGGCTTACTTGGATCCATACTTACATTGTGCTTTGTGAGGTTGGAAATGTTACTTGCTATTGCTTGTAGCCAGTCAATACAGTCTTCAGCAGAGAGACACTGAATTATTCCACTGCAAACCCCATCCACAGCAATTACTTGGAATGCATTTTGCCTATAGACATATCATAACAGATCAGGTCAGAAAGAAATGTTATCTTTTTTAGCATATCATCTTAACAATACTCATAGAAATGCTTTTCTTTCAACTACAATGAAGGTCAGCCAGTGAACACCAATAAAATGCTGGTGTTCCTGTTTTATAAATACCTGACATATTAAAACAATCATTCTAAAAGGCCAATTCTAACAATATTAAGCTTCCATAAGGCTATAAAAAAATTCCATAGAGCAGCTCCACAGAACCTTGACCATCAGGCTGTACAACCTTAGAAGCTGAACAAGTGAAAGAGCAATGCATATTTAAGACTTAATACTTTAATACAGCAGGCTACAGAGAGGGAAAGTGCATTGGAAATCATAGGCAATAATTTGGGAAATACTGTAAATATCAGTATCTTTTTCTCAACACCTTTATTTTTATAATACAGTGTTTAAACACAGTTGGATTACTGTCTGGAGGCCCCTTGTTGGCTGCTCAAGCTTATAGAATTTTGTTTCTCTTCTAAAGTACTGATTGAAAACTTGGAGAAGTTGAAACTAATCAGGTAGCATTAATGATTTTTCCAATTGCATTTCTGATTATAGGATCATTACCAAAATACACTCCTACTTCTTCCTCTACCCCCAGCACCAATCTGGGCACATACACAAAAATCTATAATGCATTATAGACTGATTTTCCACTTGCAGGCACTGAGCAATTATAGAACAAGAGAAAAATTTTCAGATGCTAAAGGAGTAGTAGACTGAATTTCTTCAGTAAATAGTCTTATCTGCTAAAAGTTCTTGTAAGGCTCAGAGGTCTCTGTCTTCAAAACCAAAAAACTTCAATAATAATCCATATCCCAGAGTAGGAGATTACAGAACACACAGAGAATACTAAGTTCCACTGCTGACATTCTGCTACAAACTCAACTGCTAATGATCAGTAACTTAAGTACATCATTCAGATTCTTTGAGAATGGCTCAAGCAAAATGCCTGTTATCGTCAGGCTAAAACTGAGGGTCACTAATGACAGTTTCTGGCATCAGAAGACAGATAACAGTTTTGAAAAGCTGTTCGTTTGGGGTCTGTTAACTCTTAAAATTTTATTCTAGTTGGATAGAATGTAAGGCTAATATCTATGTTCACTTCATCCATGTTGAGGACAGACTATTTCTTCAGTCAGGAGAAACAATAAAAATTAACTAGAGCCATGCTTCTGCTTTGAGTGTTCTAGCATGAGAACCAGCTTTTGCAGGATAATGAGGCTTATATTAACACTGTCTTGCAGGATTCTGTGTTTAATTTAAATCCAGCAATTTAGTTGTCTTTCCCAGGGCTAGAGATTTTTTTAAATTCACAGAACTACCAACCAAGACAGACTTCTTTCAGAGATTCATTCTCACAATAATTCTGGTAAAGTTTTGAGGAAGATTTGAGGAAAATAAAAGAATCTTAAGGTAATGGTGCTAACATTTATTTATTCTATCCTTTATTTTAGATGTATATAAATATAAATAGCAAAATTTTCCAGAATAAATTTCTAAATCCTTACATGAAGACCATAGCATGGGCTCAAAATTGTTGATTATCACTTTTAAGAAAAATAGCGTTAATTTCGGGACTTGCCTTGTTTCTACACAGTCTATCATAAATCAAAGCAGGGATCCAAGAGATCTATTAATGTGTAACATTAACAGAAGTACAAAACCCCCAATATGTTCCAGATTCAATCTTCATGCACGATTTCCCTAACACTACAAAAACAGTGAATCTGGTGCATTTGGGGCATCAGATTGTTCCTACTGCTCCTTGGAATTTACACTGTGCAAGTACAAAATTATTCATCCATAATGTTTTTATCCAAGTATCAATACCAAATTACCCAAATATCAATAGTATGATACATACTTGGGAATGTGTAGATGGCTTTAGATTATTGTAATAGTATTTTCTGGAATAAGTCTACCAGCCCAATTCCATAATACTGTGCAAACTTGAAAACATAACGTATTAAATAGATGCTTTGTATTAAAGGGAACAAATAGTAGATTGATCACTTTATAATACACACAAAAAAAATTGAGAATGGATAAACACATATTCAACTACACATTTCAGGTTCTGGGCCTTCTGGAATACAAAAGCTATATTTGAAATTAATAAGTTTTGCAAGATTACCCTGAATGTCTCCTAGAATTCTGTATGAATACCCTCCAGAATTTACATCCATTCCACTGGAAAAGCTAGGAAATGACTATAAGGTTTAATATTGTATGTGAGAACAATATATTTCTATATCAGACTCTGAAATATTTGTTTTACATCATGAAAACAGCCTTGTAAATACTAACTATGGAAAATATAACGAATTAGCTTTCATGTTTCTTCCTTTTATTATTTTTTAATATCCTTTCTTTTATGTTGATGTTTCTAGCAGTCTCTTAAAAAAGTACCTACCTTTCTCTCATAACAAATTCTGAGAGTGAGTAACATTTAAAAATGTTTGCAGTAATTTAAAATAGTGTTATGAGTTGTCTTGCTAGCAACATAAAATGTTGGTTCTAGGCTTTAAGAAAAATCCATTTCCCTCTCATATGCATCCTGTGTTATTGGGTTTTTTAAGACTTACTTCTTCATGTTAGACAGAATAGAATGGCACAAGGAAAAAAATATCAGAGTAGTTTTTCAAGGTTTGAGTACGAGTTCAGGTATTTTGTTTCATATGATTACAGTTTTATTTTCTAGAAATTCAAATTTCCAGAATTTCATTATTACCTAAGACACTTCGTTTTTTATATACAAGTTCTATAATTTGAACTTTAAGCTTGTTTTTTAATTGATGCAGACTGAATTTTAAACCCCTAGATCTATGAACAGCTGCTTATGTGCTAATTTTCCATGTGAGTAACTCTATTTAATTCAATACTTTATTTGAAGTATACAATAGAATAGATCTCAGATTTGACTGTTATGATTTTGGGTGCTTTATGCTTCATTGTTAAATATGGAGTTGAAGGCTTTCATGGAATTTAGTAAAACACCTCCTGCCTCTCTGATGATTTTATCCTGCTCTGGTTTAATTCAGCCAAGAAGCCCTTGTAGCCTTTGGTTTACACCGTGCCTCCCTGGGCCAGCCATTGCTCCTCAGCGGACCGAGGTTCATGCAGCCAAGTTAATGTGATCCTGCTATTACCAGTCAAAAACTGCAGGCTGGCTTTAGCTCCACGATGATCTACAACAACTACTGCCTAACTTGCATTAATTTCAGCTCTGTGAATAGGAGAAATGGGTGGCAGACCTTGGCAATGTAATTCTAAGAAATAGCAGCCCTAAGAACCAACTGAGGCAGTGGACAGCTTTTGTGCAACTTTCCAATGTTCACTGAGCACCAATAAGAAACAATAAAATTAAATCCACAAAAATCCCAAACTGATTGAAGAAGACTTCTCCCAGTTTCTGGAGGTTTCATAAATCAGGTCCTAGGGGATTGATTAGAAGAAGAAATTTTGGAGTAACCTGCTCTGTAGCTGTACATAGCTTTCCTACAGATAATGTCTTTACGTTACCAGAGCTCACAGAACTATTTTAGTATGAGAACTTCATTCTTATATATGCAGATGATAAATGAATCCATACAAGAGCTAGATGTTTAAAACTTTTAACAAGTATGATCTTATTTACTTGCCTTGTTGGACCTTGCAGCTACTTTCATTTCTATTTCATTGCTTTAAAAACAGTAATCATTACAGAACATTTTTGTCTTCTCTCCCATTTTGTTCTGATTTTTTAGGATAATATTAAATTAAATAATGTCAAGATCTAGGTATGTATTGGGGTCTTTCTGGGATGAATTTTATTTTCCCCACAGCAGCCCTCATAGTGTTTTGCTTTGTATTGGTAGCTAGCAAGATATTGATTACACAGGGTTTTGGCTACCGGTAAGCACTGTTGTCACAGCATCAGAACTGTTGCTCCAACATTCCCTCCTCACCAACAGGCTGGGGAAACAAAATCTTGAGAGGAAATAGCCAGGACAGCTGACCCGAACTGATCAAAGGGATATTCTATACTATATGACATCTCCTCAGCAATGAAAACTAGGAGAAAGGAAGGGAAGGAGGGCATTAATTAATTATGACACTTCTCTTCCAAAGCAACTACTACATGTACCAAAGCCCTACTTCCCAGGAAGTGACTGAATATCACAAGCTGATGGGAAGTAGAGAACAAATATTTTGGGTTTTTGCTTCCATGTGTGACCTTTGGTCTTGTTTTATTAAACTGCCTTTATCTTGATTCATCACATTATTTCCATCTTATTTTCTTCCCCTCCATCCTGTTGAGGAGGGGAGTGATACAGAAGCCTGGTTGACACTTGGCATCCAGCCATGATCAACACATTAAAATGTTGCAATAAAATTAAACCTGAGTATGAGCTTTGGACAGCTATCCCAGTGATTGTGACAAATTGGCAATGAAATTAAATGTTAACATATGCCAAGTAAAACATGGAAAAAATAACCTCAGCTATATGGAAACAAAAAACCATGTCCCTACTGTAGCTATAAGCATAAAGCAAAGAAGTACAAGAATTGGGAGAGGAGATGCTTATCAGCTCAGGCTCCTCCTCATGGTCCTCACCTGAGTATGGTTGCAGCTGCTCCTGTGCCTGGACATGTATCCCATGATTTGGACCTCTACACTGACTTCATAGCCTAAAATGAGCCCCACGTGACCATGATGGGCTCTTCTGAAGTCTGTCCCTAAGCCTTCTCTGTTCCTTCATGGGGAGCAGTGGGATAGGATCTTTGAATGGACAACACCTTGTCCAGCCTCACTGCCACCCCCTCTCTTGGCTTATCTTCCCCATGGGGCAGCTGGCCCTTGCTGCTCTCAAATAAGATTATTTCACCCATTGTAGGTATCAGATGATGTATTTAACACAAACAGAAAGAAATACATTTTTAAAATATAATCCCATTGCAGAGCTCAATGCCTTAATGCATTGCAAAACTCAAAGACATAAAAGCAAGCATCTTAGAAAGAAGCTTTTGAGGACAGGAGCATTAGCAGCTATCATATACAATAACATATGTTTCATCTCAAACTGCAAAAGGTGCGGAGCACTAGATGCAAGTAGAAAGATCACCCATCATCTCCCCACATACCTGGTCGCAGCTGATGTCAGAGGAGAGTATGAACCAAGGTGGACCTAGAAAGACCTTTATGAAAGTTCTTATATTTCATGTCTCTGTCAGCTGCCATGGAACTAATAATGCAATTTCTCCATCAAGGCAACTCCCTAGGGCATGCATCTGTCAACCAAGAAGTCAAGTTTCAACCTTCAGAACTTCTTTACCTGCACAAATCTGATCCTGGAAGGTACTGGGAAAATCGTGAATGAAGAAGTGGAATTAATCGAAGATCGCACCACCTTTTCTCCCACCTAAGTCCTGGAGATGCTGGCCACGAGGAACATGATAATGTATCCTGAAAAACATTTAAAGGTCCTTCTCAGTTTTGAACTTCATTGTAAATACTCAGCAGATTTGGATAGAATGAGATAGACTTCAAAGATTTTATATTTAATTTGGCAGTGTTCCATTTTTCCCATATCATTTGTCATTAGTTTTAGTGAGCATTGGAAAGATTCTGAATAGAATCTCTAAATTATTCACAATACAAGCATAATTCAGTTGTTTCCTGTGGCTCTGTACACATTTACATACACATTTTCTCTAATGATATCACCCCAAAACCTGGTAATTGGGAATGGAATTTAACATGTGATGAAAATTGTCAAAATTGTCCAAATTTTGTCAAAATTGGGATGAATATTTTAATTTTTCTTACTTACAGAAGACATTGCTTATATGAAAACTGAACTTTATGATGTTCATGATCATATCTACAAAGAATGAGTACTTAAATATCTAGAGTCTAATTTGACCAGTATTTTTAAAGAATATAGATTTGCATGAGAAATGTTATAAAAAGTTATCAACATCTGTTTCTAAAAATACAACATCTCTTTATAAAATGCTTATAAAATAGTGCTAATGATGATGTTATTTTTCTGAAAGAACAAATATATGGGATTTTTCAAACTGCCATCTCATAGCAACAAAGGATGAGGAAAAGGCTGAGGTATTTAATGCCTTCTTTACCAGTCTTTACTAGTAAGATCAGTTATTTGCCTGGTAGCAAACCTCTGAGCTGAGAGACAGGGTTGGGAGCAGAGTGAAGCCAAAGTGAAATTGTCCACTAAATGTTCACTGCTGCAGCAGTTAGGCACACACAGGTCTATGTGGCCAGATGGGATCCACCAAAAGATAGTGAGGGAGCTGGCACAGGTGGTCAGCGAGTCACTTTCCATCATTTGCCAGCAGTCCTGGCTAACCAGCGAGGTCTCAGTTGACAGAAATTTGCAAATATGATGCCAGGCAGGCTAGAAGGAGGATCTGGGGAACTATAGGCCTGTCAGCATGACCTGGTCATGGAGCAAATCATCTTGAGCGCCAGCCCACACCATGTACAGGACAACCAGGAAATCAGGCCCTGCCAGCACAGGTTTATGTAAGGCACGTCCTGCCTGACCAGCCTGATCTCCATTTATGACCAGGTAACCAATGTAGTGGACAAAGGAAAGGCTGTAGATGTTGTCAATCTGAACTTTAGTAAAGCCTTTGGCACAGCATTCTCCTGGAGAAACTGGCTGCTCATGGCTTCAATGGGTGCACAGTTCACTGGGTAAAACCCTGGCTGGATGGCAAGGCCCAGAGAGTGGTGGTGAATGGAGATACATCCAGATGGTGGATATTCATGACTAGTATCATCTAGGGCTCAGTGTTGGAGCCAGCACTGCTTAATATTTTATACTGATGGTCTGGAAGAGGGGATGAAGTGCACCCTGAGTTCACAGCTGACACCAAGCTGGGTGGGAGTGCTGTTCTGCTGGAGGGCAGGAAGGCTCTGCAGAGGGATCTAGACAGGCTGGATCAATGGACTGAGGCTAATCATATGAGATTCACAAGACAAAGTTCCAGGTCCTGTACTTTGGTCACAGCAACCCCAGGCAGCACTATTGACTGGAAACCTGCATGAAGAGAAAGGACCTGGGGGCGCTTTCATGCTGAACATGAGCCAGCTGTGCCCAGGTGGCCAAGAAGGCCAACAGCGTCCTGGCCTGTATCAGCAATAGTGTGGCCAGCAGGACCAGGGCAGTGATTGTCACCCTGTACCCAGCGCTGGTGAGGCCTCACCTTGTGGGCCGTGTTCAGTTTCGTGTCCTTCACTCCAACAAGGACATTGAGGGGTGGGCCATGTCCAGAAAATGGAAACATGGTTGGAAAAGGGTCTGGAGCACAAGTCCTGTGAGGAGCAGTTGAGGGAGCTGAGGTTGTTTAGCCTGAAGAAAGGAAGGCTCAGGGGAGACCTTATCACTCTCCACAAACACCTGAAATGAGGCCATAGCCAGGTGGGGGTTGGCCGCTTCTCCCAAGTAAGAAGTGACAGTATATCAATACATCAGTAAAATTAAACCTGCTGATTTACATTTTTTTTAATCTCAAATTTCATACTTTTTCTGACTGGTATCTTCTATAATATAAATATTACAAAAATTAACTACACCTATTTTTCTAAAGTGTACATTTTGTGTAAGATCTATGGAATTATTAAGTTTTACCAATTTGAACTTTACTTTTACATATATGTTCATATATCTTTTATGTATGTGAAACAAAATATCACAATAAATATCATGTTAGCTGAGCAGCAAGCTTCTCATAGGTAGTTCATTTAAAACAGTGAATTGCTGGTGAAAAATTCCATAGATTCAATAAATAAATAAATGATTGGCTAGGAAGACTATGCTAGGATGTTGTTTTTAACATTGGGAAATTTTAATGTTTTCTCTCTGCTTTTGGGAACCTTTCTTCACCTGTGATTAAACTTGGGGGAAAGACAAAATGCAGTAAAAGATCAGATACAAACTGTAGGCCTAGATATGGCTACAACAAAAATGTCAACCCTACCCTTAGACTGCATGATTCTGTGAGCTGTTGACGAAAGACCAAAACCAGTCTTGTCTACTCCAAGTTCTGAGTCAAAAGCCTCTTTCATGTGAATTAACAAGACTATAAATTAAGAAACAAAACTATGTCTGTGACTCACAGAATCACAGAATGTCTGAGTTGGACAGGACCCACAAGGATCAACAAGTCTAACTCTTGGCCCTGCACAGGACATCCCCAATTTCCTAATATCCAGCCTTGCAGACACAACATTCCCTTGGGTCCTGTCACTGGTCACCACAGAGAAGCGATCAGTGTCTGCCTCTCTTCTTTCCCTCACCAGGAAGTTTCAGACTGCAATGAGGTCTCCCCTCAGTCTTCTCTTCTCGAGGCTGAACAGACCAAGTGCCCTCAGCCACTCCTCATACAGCTTCTCCTCCAGACCCTTCACCATCTTTGTTGACCTCCTTTGGAGCTCTCTAACAGCTTTGTATCTGTTTTATATTGTGGCACCCAAAACTGCCCCCAGCACTCGAGATGAGGCTGCCCCAGTGCAGAGCAGAGCAGGACAATCCCCTCCCTTGCCTGGCTGGCCATGCTGTGCCTGATGAACCCCAGAACACAGGTGACCCTCCTGGCTGCCAGGGCACTGCTGACTCATGTTCAACTTTCCACCAGCCAGGACTCCTCCAGGTCCCTTTCCGGGACACTGCTTACCAGTTTCTCGTCCCCCAGTCTGTGTGTGCATCCAGATGCTGCCCCTCCCCTATCCAGAGGCAGAATCCAGCTCTTGCCCTTGTTAAAATTCATATGGCTGGCGGCTCCTCAGCCCTCAAATTTGTTGAGGTCTCTCTGTAAAGCCTCTCTGCCTTTAACGAGAGAGGCTTTGTCCTCCAATTTTTTGTATCATCCGCAAACATAGTATCCCTTTGTGTCCTGAACCCAAGTCATTGATCAGAATGTTGATGATTGGGTCTAGGATACAGCCCTGCAGAGCCCCACTAGTGACCGGTCACCAGCCTAAATTCTTTGTTCACTATAACTCTGTGTCCAACCATGAGCCAGCTGCTCACCAATCACATATTTATCCAGCTGTCATGATTCCTTCTGGGAAATATTCTGAGAAAAAGGAAGAGTTGTGGCATAAGAGTGGTAATAACTTAGGAATTCATATAGAGGGCTCCTTTGGTTATATGAAGAAGTCTGTTCCCATGACAGGGAAACATCTAATACCACATCTTGGTCTTCACTAGAAAATGTAATTCAGGGTTAATTAGAGACTTGTGATATCAGATTATATTATTTAAACTGAAAGAGAAACACTTGTTTTCAGTAAATTATTATCAGTTCAAATGGAAACTACAGCTCATCTAGATCAGTTTTGACACCCTCAAAAAAAGGAATTCACAAATGAAAGAATGTTTTTTATCATAAAAGCAAAATTAGAATTCTAGTGGTTAGTTGAATAAATCAGCTTAGGATCTACTGCCATAGCTTTTTTACATACAGACATACATACCTACCTACCTACAGAGACAAGTCTGCCTTTGTTGCTGCTGCATAAGTTACATATATTTTTATTGTTAGTTGATATAAATTTTATTGGTGTTATTTATTTATAAATTCCACTTCCTAAAATGTGTTTAATTCTGAAGGGTTTTCCAGATTATAATAATGTTTAAAGCTATGGTATTCATACTTACTTCTGTGGGCTACTATGGAAAATCTTTAATAGAAAAATATGAAAGTACAATAAAACAAGATGGAAATTAGAAATAGCTGCTCAGTATGGCTTACGTTCCAGGTTTTCAAATATTTTTTTTTTTTTTTAATTATGATCTGTACTGGTTTATTTATTCCATGCTTTTTCTATTTTCATCACAAAGCCAAATACTGAGCAAAAATCATTTAGAACTATATAAAATAAAAGAAATTTTGCATTTTCTGGCTAAGAAAAATTTTTCAAGTCCCTTGTTGCACGTCAAAGGCATCTTTTTAGTAAATATCTGATCAGACATCTGTAGCATTTTATTCCAGAGACACCCTGCTCCATAATGTTATCCCACTTCAGGTAAGATTTGAAGTACACATTACCAGAAGTAAAACACTCTCACCTTAAAAATAGGCAAAAACGTGCACCTAATTATCTTTTGCCAAAAGCTTTAGATACTGCATGCAACATAGGTAATGGAAAATATTATCAAAAACTTTTCTTACTTTTTTTTTTTTAATAGATATATTTTTATTTTAAGAATTTTAATTCCTATGCAGAACAAAAAATGTAGAAGGAAAAAGTTTTGCAAAATCTCTATTGCCCAAGTAAACAGTAATCACATTAAGGCACAATATCAGCTGTAATGATTTTAACAGTTTAATTCCCAGCCATGACTTCTGGCTACTCTTTTTTTCCTCTACAGAACTGTCTGTCTTCAGACGTAGCTAGACTCCTCCCTGTTAATGTCCTTTATTAGTACTTCCACTTAGCTACTATACTATAATTCTTCTTCTGTGTAATTCCATCAAGGAGATTCAAGCTCTTACCGTGTTGTTGGGGTGGTAGTTGAGATGCAAACCACTGTCACACAGCGGAGAGGATGTGCCACTGCTTTGGTCACTGGGGGCACCTAATGCAAATTCAAAAGGAAATTCTTCATTAATCCGTGATGACATGATTCAAATTTGTATATGTATGTATGCATTCTCCCCACACCCAAATAACTTCTATGATATATAGTGTTCATTTACTTTCTCCACTCAGCCATGATCTGCCTTCTGGCTTGAGTGGAATGCCTTTGTAAGCTAAATGGAGGCTCAAGAAAACCTCTCCCAGGGCTTTGATTAAAAATAAAAAGTTAATGTCTGCTTGGTAAGAAAAAAAAGTCCCTCAACATTTCTTTCAAATTTGACAATGAAAGGGAAGCATGTACCTTCTCTGTTGGTTTTTTACTTGAAGGAACTTGTCAGATAACCCTTTTATTACCCTCAGTGGAGTTTACAGTTGTAAATGTTCTTGAAATGGTTTAGGAAATTACAGTGTTATGTCTTAAAAGTGACATGATAGGATCCTTGCATCCCTCCTGTGTAAAAGTCAGGCTACTCTGTGGTACCACAGCTTTTAATAAAAGGGACAAAGGTGCTGGGACACATTATTATTTAAGAATACAGTGTTCTATTTTTTTTTTTCTTGTTTCATTTAAATTTAATACATAGGCAGAAGAAAAAGACAATATCCCATCAAATGTTTGTATAAAATGCTATTTCATGACTTAGATTATTTAATTCTTACTAACTTAAAATCAAAGGCTAGAAGTATTGAAATAAAATATTTATTTTTTTTTGTTGCTTAAAACTTGAGCAATTTAGTTCACTCTCCTAGGGGGCAAAAAGCAGAAGGAAAGCAGAGATGGTAAAAGGCACAGACTGATACATAAATATGCTTAGATATGCTGCAATTGTCTATAATTATGCATCCACACTTACAATTTAATATAATTAAAGGGAGACAGCTGTCTCCATATGACTCTCACGGGGCTAGTTCACTAAAACTCAGTTTGGACTTAAACAAAATACTTATCATTCCAGAGTAATTTATTCTTAGGTAGACAGACATCTCCACCAAAGCCTCTGAATTTTAAACAGCAAAGTTGAGTCCTCTAAATATATACACACAATGTCATTTTCATATTTAGAAGAAAAAACTCACTGAGACTAAAGTACTAGCTGATGCTGCCTAAAAAATTGATTTTAAATACTCTGCACCAGGATGTGAGCTACTGCAAACTAATGTAATTCTACTGTTTTACCTGCAACTTTACTGATTCACACCAGCCAAATGCCTGGTTATCTGTTTTTCAACCATAGATAGCAATTTTTCTCTTGAGGTCAATGTTATCACAAGCCCTGGCAATAAGAGCAACTCATATTTAGGCAGTAATGATGATTGTAAAAGCTGCTGTCAATCACCCTCAATGCACAGTAGTTTCAGAAGCTGCACATGTTCACAGGTATTGAATTGAGGGTTCTTTTGGCCAAGTAATAAAGGCTTACATGCACAGTCTTCATTCAGTGGCAGTTTGAGAAAAGCAGGTGCTCTTTTCAGAAAGGACACAGTTAGGGTCACTTCTTCCCCTGCATTGCGAAGGACCTGCACCTGGAAGAGAAATATAGGCAAGAAATACATTTACCTCGAAATAAATTTGTGACCAAATGCATTAGCAAATGTAAGCAACACCACACAGCTTTCCCATACCAGAATACAACTGGTTAGCAATTTATTGCAATTGCATTTGTTTGAGACAAAAGCAAGGCATAAAGCTTGCTATGTGCTTGTCTATTGTGTTTCTAGCCACACATAGAGTTAATGGGGTGAGGGAGGCATTAGCCTCCTATATTAGTACTGGCTTTGACCTGAGCTGTTGCAGAACTTGCTCCCTGAAACTATTCAGCTATATAACTCCTTTCAGGTCTGGAATCATCTCCCCTAGCATGCGTTTATTTTAAAAAATAAATATTTTTTTTTCTCTATGCATGTATATATTTTCTCTTGTCTTATAAATCCTCAACCAAAACAACAGCAGTAGTATCCACAGCTGTGCCATAATCCTATGAGCAAGTCTTTCCAACATTCAGAGTTAAATTTAGCTGTAGCGCTCCAGCATGGATGAGAGACCTAATCTTCATCACAGACACAGAGGAAAAGAACCTATTTTAAGCCTTAAATCTTAGATAAGCACAAGCTTAGGTTTTGCCAAAGGGCAGCTTGCATTTTGGACATAGAACGCGCAAAGTACCTATCCAGCTGTGAATACTTTTAGCCTTCCTGTACTCCCCCATAGTTACCCCTTTGGCTTTTGTTCATCTTTAGCTTTTGTGGGGTACAGCTGTAGACACCCGAAACACACAGCAGAGTGAGAGTCTCTAGCCACCTCCCAAGAGTAGCAGTAGGGAGGCACAAAAGTAACTAAGCAAAATGCTGAAATAAACAGCTGAGGAGGAACATTTGAATTGGCTTATAACATGAGAGCCAAGAAGAATCAGATCTGTTCCAGAGAACAACCATTTCCTGTTCTGGCTCTGTAACTTCAAAACTCTTCAAGGGCTGATTTAATTTGGGCTTACAATGACAGAAGATTGCACCATGCCTTTGAGTGACTGTGTTCATACTGTGTGGAGAGCCCGTTCACAGGCAGCCACATTCAGAGAGCTGCTATGCAGTGAGACATTAGGCAAACATTTTGAACCAGCACATATCTGCTCCCTTTCTCCTGTGTAGCTGTAACCTTTCCATCATGCTGCTACTTGTGAGAAAGCCTCGTAAATAATTTATGAAGCATTGCTATTCTTTAATTATGCCTGTCAATAACCTACTCGACAGATTCATTTACATACACGTGTATAACTATACATTGGGATGCTTTCACATGAAATAACTGCATTATGCTGTTAACTTAAAACAATTCTTCTAGAGGAAAAAATGTCAACTTTGCCTTGAAACACAATATTTCCTACTCCATGCTGGTTGCCACAGAGGACTAACAATACGATGACAGAATATTTGATTCAGTAACTGAAATTTTTGGGTCTTTATTGTTTCAAATAGCACAGTGGTTGAGAATGTACATTTTGCAGCTTAGTAAGTATTTATATGTATACGTGCAAATAAACACAGAAACATCACAACACATTTAATTAACCTGTACTGCATGCCAAGAACTTCATTTGTAACATAGAATCATTGAATCATTTAGGTTGAAACATGAGTCTCTTTGACGAGCAGTTCCCAGTTCTGATGCATTTTCTATCTTAATATTTGTAAGCAGCAATTATTTCACAGAAAGACAAATTGTAATGCGCCAAAAATTAGACCAAGACTCTGAAGTCCTGAATTCAACCAGAGAAAGCATCCTATATCCTCAGCCTCCATAGAAAATGCATTCTTTTCCTCTCTTATGTAGCAGTCACACAGTTCAGAGTAGTCAGAGCCAAAGCAGAAACTTACAGGTATGTGCTTTGTATTGTTTCTGTATTGTTTGTCTGTGTGGATAGACAAAGTGCAGAAAAATGCAGCTATACTCTGCTGTTAAAAAAAGTATTTCTTTTTACTCAGGAACAGAGAATAAATAAGTGAAGAATTTGCAGCATTACTAACTTTAATTTATAAAGTCACCTTTTAAGATAACTGAGTATCACCTGTGAAAGAAGCTGAGACAGTAACTGCCCTAAATTGTTCTTCCAGGAGTCTACATGATTTCACTTGATAATATATTGCTTTGTAAAGCTTTTAAGAGGCCATAAGTAGCCTACTGTGACTTTTTCTCTAACCTCTCTCTTCCTCAAACCCCTTTATCTCATAGGATGAAAACTTTAAACTGGAGCACATTTCAGTTGAAATCAGCAACTCTTATATCAGTGAACTGTATTTTGGAGTGTATGAAGCACATAATCCAGAAAGTAACTAGACTTTGACATGCAGAATAAAGGCTAAAGGGAGATAAAAGATTAAAGGAGAAACTACTAGGTAATAATTACAACAAAGAGCAGATGAGTTATTGATCCCATTTTGCTTATTTTCTAGTCATTAACAAAGCCATTCTGGGAAATAAGGTTAGGTGAAGAAAATGAGAATTTTAATTACTTTACTGTCTTTTTCTAGCTTTCAGTTGAAAGCTTTACTGTTATTTTACATTCTTTGTATTACTTTGCATAAGAAATGAACAATCAAATTACTAAAGATAATGCTAGCCACAAATAACAGTCTGTATCAGTACTGAATTTAAATCAGGGTCTCATTTCCACTGTGTATAAATGGTTAACAAAATTCAATATTACTGAAACATAGCTGTACAAGCAAAGAGATTTTCAGTTCATTACTGCTAATAGAGAAACCATCTCTAAATTTGCATAAAATAAAATATTTAAAACATTTCACAATCCTGTTTAATGGCAAGTGGAATATGAGTCAGCAGTGCCCTGGCAGCCAGGAGGGCCAAGCATGTCTCCTGGGCACAGCATGGCCAGCCAGGCAAGGGAGGGGATTGTCCTGCTCTGCTCTGCACTGGGGCAGCCTCACCTCGAGTGCTGGGGGCAGTGTTGGGTGCCACAATATTAAAAAGACATCAAGCTATTAGATAGTGTCTAAATGAGAGCCATGAGAACAGGGAAGGAGGTGAAACCATATGAGGAGTGGCTGAGGTCACTTGGTATGTTCAGCCTGAAGGTGAGGAGACTGAGGGGAGACCTCACTACCGTCTGCAACACCCTCAGGACAGGAAGAGGAGGGGCAGGTACCAATCTCTTCATTGCCAGGACCAGTGACAGGACTCGAGGGAACAGCATGAAGCATGAAACCGAGTCAGGGGAGGTTTAGTTAGGATATCAGGAAAGGGTTTTACACCCAGACAGTGGTTGAACACTGGAACAGGTTCCCCAGGGAAGGGGTCACAGCATCAAGACTGACAGAATTCAAGAAGTGTTTGGACAACACCCTGAGGCACATGGTATGATTCTTGGGGTGTCTTGCACAGGAATTGGACTTGATGTTCTTGATGGGTCCTTTCCAACTCAGCATATTCTATGATTCTATGATTTTCCCTAGTATGTGAAAAGATGTAAGCAGAGACAACTTATACAAAGTGGACAAGAAACTTATTTTTGAGGGAATACTAATTTTGATTAAATATAAAAACATGTTTTCGAATATTTCCGAACAATATTCATATATGAAAAGTTTGGTGAAGGTGAGAAAAATTCCCAGTGCTAAACCTAGGGAATATTTTTATGACAAAAATTTAACTCAGTAGTAGACCTAACACTTTCCAATTTCTAACTAGGTTATATATTCCCATTGTATGCCATGGAAAAACCCCCTTCAGAAGAGATCTGGCATTTTCTAAAGCAATGCATCCTAAATTGCGGACAATGCATGACCAAACACCATTAAAAAGATATGCTTATTGTTTGTATCATTGAAAGGTAATGATCTGTTTTATTTCCAGAGGCAATCAAACATGCATTCAAGATGCATGTTTTTGTTTCATGTTGCTGTTTTTTTGTTGTTAATATTTTTGAGATTTTCTGTGAAGCCATAGATTTTAGGTATATGAATTTATCTATGTCAACTTTTAATTTTTTTTAGTTAAAAATTTATAATAGTTACACTTAATATGTTGATAGGAATTAAATAGTGAAAATCTATTTAGTACTGCTGTTACTACTTTATTTAGCTTTATTTTTTTTTAATTTCAGCTAGTGAGTAATACCAGTTATTCATTTGTTGGTGCACAGCATCTAACAAAGTCATCCCTGTAACAGGAAGAAGCCAGAACACTGAAAAATCTTAACATCTCCTCATTAACATTATGGCTGTATATATTAAATTCCTGCTGCTGTTTTAAAAATCATACATATATATTTATATATTTATTTTAGAATGAGTTCATGTGGAAAGGACTACACAAACAGAAACATTAAATATTGCCAATAAACTTTCTTATGCAAAGTATTACCTGACTACCAGTGGGTCCAAGAATTAATCTACTTCTACCACAAATAGCCTTATATAAAGTTAAGATGTTCATGAATGAAGTGAAATAGGCAAAAAAAAAAAAAAAAACAGTTGTGCATGTCTGAGCCAGTAGCTGTGTGAAATAGTGACATTAAAAGAGTCAGTGTTTCTGGAGCAACAGTGCATATATTTCTATGCAATTACTGTAATGACTGTAAGGGGGCTATTTGAAAAAGTAAATTTTATGGTGATGTGTGGTATTGCTGAAGAAAATATCTACATAGTAACAACACTAATCTGAATTTTTAATAATGTCTATAATGATATTGCCTTTTAATTTTATAAACCCTTTTAAATTCCCAGCTCAAGAAAACATTTGAGCATATGCTGAAGTCTCTCTCAATATATTCAGGAAAGCAATGAAGCATGAAGTCCCTCTGATTTCAATAAGTATTCTTTCCTGAATAAAATGGTAAATTCCCTTTCAAATTGCCAGTGAAATTTACCCACAAATAAAGCGGTAAGGATTTAAAACAGAACACCTATTTAGATCACAAGATCTGTGCTCTCTTGAATTGGAGCAAGTTTCACTCTTCAGTTTCTAAAGAAAAAATCAATTTTTTGGTGACTACCTTGAACTATAAACATTAGGAAAATAGAAAA
>VWYO01015456.1:82482-93406 GCA_013400275.1 Rhadina sibilatrix | reverse complement strand
AAAAAAAAAAAAAAGGTAGAAGACACCTTTCTAGCCACTCTACAGTTACACTATGCACAAGCATCAAGTCCATCAGCAGATAAGACAACGCACATTTTAACACAATCACACAGAGGTTAAAAGCTGCAAGGGTTCATGCACACAACTGTCTTGAATTTGTGTTTATTTTAAAAATCAACTGCTTTATTTAGTAAAAGCCATATAGTTAATATGGAATTATTTGGAACACATCAGTGCATAGTGAGTGTTTAATTTCTATGATCTAATATTTATCACAGTATTTGCCAACATTTGAAGTTAATCAAGAAATATCAAAGCTTTTTTCCTTCAGAAAATTTCTCTTTCCAATATACAGAGCAAACTAGAATAACATTTTATGACAGAAGTTCCTGTTCAGGCTGCACAACTAAAAGTATACTTCAGACTATGGTTTGACACCATCACAGGTGTACATTTTAATTTTTTGCTGTCTGGCTCCAAAACCCATGCTATTTATTTAGACACAAACACAAAGGGCTGAAGACTAGAACTGGGAGCTACAAACAAGGGGACAGGAACTGCAGGGCAGAACGGTGAACTTCCCAAGAACTCAGGAAAACATGCCCTTCTAATCTGAGCTCTCTTCTGCCTGTATCCTGCTACTAGCACTGTTTTGAAAAAGTGCAGGGAGATGCAGTAACATAAGAACTTAGAGCAAAGACAACCTCCAGTGCCCACCACTAAGGAATCATTCTGAAAAGTACAGAGAAGTTTATGGACCTGCAAGATGACACAGCAATAGAATTGGAGAAGTGCTTGCTTAGTGAATGCTCCAGCTACAAAGGCACACTACAGAAAAGGTCATTTCAGAGTAACATACACAGTGATTCAGGGTTTGATGCTTTTTGACAAGTCCCATCAGACTGGCTACTTAGAAGGAAAAATACTCTTGATCCCAGATGACAGTTTAAGGTAGATCATTAGGTGGTTTCTCAGATGTGCAGCATCATACCAGTCATCTTATAGATACATTCAGGCCTCCTTCATTGATTCTTGTTCTGTTTTCACAAGCTCATGGGCTTTAGTCACAGAAGTACCAGAAAATGCAACCTTGAGACTGCTGTATAAAGCATTAATAGAAAACTAAGTGATCCTCCTTTAAAAATAGATTTCATCATAATATTAGCCTACATACCAAGTAGGCCACTTATATTAGCTAACACTGAGAGACATGTACAGAATTTCCTTCACAGGAACAACTAAAATAATCAGATACAAGCAATAAGAATAAGTATAATGAAGAGGTAGGATAAAGAGACTAATTTAATAAAAAATTATTGAAAACATAATTAACCTACAAAATAAAAAACATCCACCAGACAATAGAAGACCAAATATAGATCACACAGGTGACATAGACTCCTATCAATTCTTTCTTCAATGCACTTCCAAGATAAAAAGGATACTACTGTTTCTTCATTGATCTATTTAACATCAAGTTGGGAAAAAAAGAATATAGTTTCACACTTTCAAGTCTAACACTTCTGGAATGGAGTGCTTCCAAGTTTGTCAAAAGATCTGACAGCAGCTTTCTGGAAATCTTTAACCTTTCTTATGCTCCACAATCAACACAAAAGCATTGATTACTCTTTCAGTCAGAATAGAAGTATGCTGCAACTAATTATTGCTTAGTTGCATGTTCATGTTTTGAAAAGTAATATAGAAGTACCTTAGCAAAAGATATCAATACAAACAACAACAAAAAAAATTAGAAGAAAATTATGCAGCCTTTTCCTGTTTTTCTTTCATTAATCTTAGTATCAATAATATCACACATAAAAATATTGCTATAAGTGCATAATTTGCATTCTTAAGTCATGTATCCTAATTTTGAATTCTGTTTCACTACAACCTGCACATACTCATCATCACAGCTCATATTAAATAATTAGAAGGCCATTACTCCAATACAGAAACTATGAAAAGCAAGGAATTGGAACATTAAAAAATGCTGTTTTCCAAAACTGAGAACACACCCTGGAGGCCATGACTCATAGGTCATATGGGACATCATGGGTCCTCAAACAGAAACATTTCATACCATATTCTGAAATATGAAAATTATCAACTCCTTAAATAGATTCCAACTATACTACATTATTTACCATGATCTGCCAGTATATTCTCTGACTCATCCCAGCTGGCAGTTGATTCTAATGCAAATGTTCCTTTTAATACCAAACAATGGCTCTTGTTAATGATTCTCAATCTATGGACTACTACTACTGTTGTGGGACTGTGGTCCATAGAAGAAATACACAAAGATGCATTTAATAGCCATTAAGCTCTATGTGATAGAGAGCTATTCAGGACAAGAAAATACCTATGAAAACACACAAAAAAACCCAAACCAAAACAAAAAAAAAAAACCAAAAAAAAAAACAAAAAAACACCACAACAAAGCAACAAAAAAACAGCCACCCAAAACAAACCTTCAAAGAACTTGAACACTTCAAGCCAAACTCTTTACAAGCTTTACAAGCTTTTTTGGTGTATCTATTTACAGTGGGTACATGCCAGATTTCAGAACTGCCTATCTTTGTTTTCACATTATCTGCTCCATGAATGGCTCTACTTTTCCAGGATTATTCAGCTACAGTAAATGAACTTTGTAGTTTCACAGTTTTACAGAGTTCTCCACTTTAAACACTCACAGATGTTCCACTTTTTAAATGTGATTATGTATTCAGCTGCTGGGCACCTTCTCTCTGTCGAAGCTAATTCATGAACACATATTTTTGAATTAGATATGTAATGGCTTCCAAAGAAACTGGCTAAGAGGAACAAGACAAATTTCTTAAAAACACTGAAAATGACAGAATTACCAAAAGAACTTTTCCCAGTGTGGTTGAAATTAAACAGCACGTAATTTACCATTTTTTTCATATGAAATCGGAAAATTGAATACTTTTGGGCAATAAAAGAACTTTAAGATCTTTTTCTATATGTATATTATAACTCTATGAGACTTATAAAAACCCCACTTGTATTTAGGCAACCTACTCAACTCCACCATTAGTCAAATGCTACATATCCATAAGCCTAATTTTGATTTACTCATTTGATTTACATGTATGTTTCACCTTCACACACAACACACTTTCATTACAATTTTAATGAATGTCAGTAAGCTTCTCCTCAGTACAGCTCAAAAAATTTATATAGGACCCACATTTTGTTTGGGCTCAATTTAATCGGCATTGTCAAAAAACAGATGTTGGCCAAAGCTGCTTTGGGAGAAATGTGAGAACCCCTTAAGCAAAGAAAACTCCTACAAAAATGGAAGAAACATTTACACCAGTGTGGTAACAGCACCTACTGACTTCTACAGAGCCTTCCACAGGCTTGCACAGCATCATGTGTGCAGTGGAGTGTGCAGCCAGATGAATGACAGGCTTTCCCGTCAATCTTCAGAGGATTTCTTATTTCAGATACAAGGTTTTTGGAGTTCATAGTAATGGGAAAGCAACTGTGATGATAGTCTATGCTGACAATGTTGTTTGGGTTTGCTTTATTTTTTTCCTTTCAATCAGTTATGGAGAATACTCAGAAAAAGCTGTCAACATCTGTAGCACCTGTAACACATTTTAAGCAGGCTCCAGAGGTTTGCACATTTACCTTCAAAGATGTGTGACATAAAAATTCAAAGATTTTTTTTTTTAATTTTCTTTTAAGCAGGCCATATTTTAATACATAGATATTATGCAGAAATTCTTCCTACTCATCATATCTGCACAAAACCTTTGTGGAATCAATCTTTGTTACTCATACAAATAGTATCATTTTAGTGCATTTTCATCCAATATAATATAAAGTGTTGAGAATAAGCCAGAACTGTAATTTACTAATTATTTGTAGGCTACCAACCAATCCTTGGTGGTGCTATTCTCTAACATGAGTTGCAGATAGAAGCAATCAATACAACCATCTTTAAATGAAAGCAGAGAAATTTAATAGGACACATTCTCTTGGACTAAAAAAAGAGGAAGATTATTTAAGGTGTGCATAATATACACCAACTAAATATCCCATTGCAGATTCCCCCAACATCTGTTTAAGCCAGCTTTTGATTACCATCCATCAACATGCAAAAAATTGACAGACTATATGGGAATAACACTTCCTGGTGGTAAGAGGTGCCCCAAACAAGCTCTTTGCTGTATACAGGCCAGAGCTTCAGTCATTAAATCACTAATAAATGAAATGTGACAACCAGTACAACAGGTAATAATATCAGTATCTGTTATGTAGCATATTAAGATTTTGCTTGTGGCCTGCAAGTGTTATAGCATACAATGCATGATAATGCAATGACTATTCTAGAAAAAAAAATAGAGTCTATAAATGCATGATCTATCCAACAGTGTAAGAGAACATAACATAGTCTAGCACATAATCATGAGCTGAATTGAACATTTTGTATCATCTCTCAAAAACAAAAGCCACATCTTAGCAATTATCCAGGAAAACCTTAGAAGAATGACCTAGCGCTTATGACTCTCCACTCCCTATACAAAAGTCTCATAAAATACAAAATATAGCAAAAGGCTGAAGACATTACCCATGTCATATAAAGAAAAATAATCAGCAATATTTACAGAATAAAGCACAATTTTCTATTTATCTGCATGATTCCTAGACTTACCCAGTTACAATTGGAATAAACATCACTAGAAACCCTCTTACTAGTGGATATATATTTTTCTTTTGCTGGAAGATAATCTATTTAAAAAAAAAAAAAAAAGCTTCGTACAGATGTTTTGTTTTTTCAACTTTTTCTTATTATTTATTTAAGTAAGGGTAAAAATCAAAACAAACTAAAAAGTGGAAATATTTTTCTAGTATATTGTGACAGAAACTAGACAGTAACTTGGAATTAACATCTCCAAATTTTTCAGCTAATGTGTACTCCTCAACAGGAAGAAATAATTCTAATCAAATTATTCATTCAAAGATTTTGGAGTTCTTTCTTTCCATAGTTGATCATAATGTGCTTCTTTTATTACTATAGTAATGATTTTGACTGGTTTGAGTTTTTGAACCCTGATTATTAACAAAACAATGAAGCTGCTTAATCATCTATGAAATATATGAGTCTTCTGCTCTTTTAGTCAAATTGATAGCACAATTCAAATTTACCAGAAAAAAAAAGTGCTCTCGTGGTTGAATTCTATATGAAATTTCTAAGACAGCTACTAACAAGTGCCATTTTTTTATGTCTGCAATTTTTGAAAGGCTC
Organism: Rhadina sibilatrix; assembly: GCA_013400275.1. Classification (NCBI taxonomy): domain Eukaryota; kingdom Metazoa; phylum Chordata; class Aves; order Passeriformes; family Phylloscopidae; genus Rhadina; species Rhadina sibilatrix. The sequence goes on along the minus strand of VWYO01015456.1, from coordinate 88,128 downwards.
ATTAGTAGTATTCAAAATGCATACACATTACCAGACTGTATAACATGCCAGCTATTGCTTCTGCTCCTAATGCTTGAAAAGTGAAAAACATCCAGCTGACACAGCATTCTGAAGTACTTGAAGTCCTTAATTTTAAGACATTTTATGAACAGAAATATGCCTATGATTGCTGAAAACAATACAAGTGTTGCAAGGCTTGAACATTTTGCCTGACTACGCAGAGCTCCAGGTCTAGGGAAAAAAAGAAAGATCATTTCCAGAACAAGAGTTTGCTCACACTAATCCCATTGCAAAGCTGGGGTCAAACACACAGCTAGTAGTAAATTTCACATTTACATATTCAATATAAAATTTGCTGTTGGCAAATATGACCTTAACATTTAGTTTTCCTGAATAGTCACACTAATCAAGCACCAGAATATAAATGCTCATGAAAAATGAACAAAAAAAAAGTGGTCGTAAAGAGTCTGAAATCAAATTCTAATTCTATATTTGAATAAATATTACTGTACAAACTTATTCTTATTTGTTCAGGTTTAAATGTTATCAACTTCAATGTGACAAAAAATAATTCTTGGACAAATTTGTATTTGAAGTAATGTTTTAGATCAATATAAGCAGTTAATTCTGCTAAGCTTCTTGGCTGCTCAGGATCTAATCTCTGAGAAAGATATTTTAATACTTCAGGGAAAGTGCCCAGTGGGAAAAGTTAAGAATTTTCTGTGATTCTGTAACAAACTTTCATGCCATTTAATGCAGTGGCAGTTTTCCTGCTCCAGATTAATTACATTGCATCTGGTTGAAGTTGAGAAAATTACTTTGTTTTTCAAAAATGTTTGTAAAAAAGAAAGTCCCCAACTTAATAAAATATGTAAATTCATAATTTTAGGCAAATACATAGGTATTTTGCTGAGCTGGGATCCAATACAATTATAATCTGAAAATTTCAGGAATCATATTGCCTTAACATTTTTAAGACCATTTTCATCAGTGTCTAAATTTTAAAGGTCTTGGCAAAACTGGATTTGGAAGTACTCATGTTGTATTTTAATTAACTAAAGAACATTTATAGATATTTTTGGAAACAAAAAAGATTAGCATATAATTCCAAAGAAGTAAAAAAGATAATTTGTATTTCAATACAATGACAAAAAAAGTGCTGAATTACAGTTTTAATCAGTTTATAGGATGAGGCCTTCAAAACTTTCAAAATTAAGCATAAATCTTATATATTAATCAAAAGTGATTAGGCTACTTATCCGATTGCAAGCCTTTTTTTACCTTTTCTTATTTTCTTAATTAAGCAATAACACCACAGAAATCCATTCTTGCCAGCAGTTAATTACCATCTGAGACTATAAAATCATATAAAACAATAATTTATTGACTATTGTACAGAGTGAATGTGTTTTCTGAAACAAAATTTGCAACATCAACAGTAAAAGAAAACCAGAATGATTTGTATAATTCTATTACATTGCTGCTAGGTTATTATGCCAGAGTATTACAAATGAATGCACAAACTACAGGCTTCACTTTTAGAAAGTCCAAGCCTCTCAAACCTTAATAATTCTAGTTTTACAATTTTCTCTGTGCTCTCATTTTCTATAAAAATTCAAAAGATAAGAAGAACAATGCTGATGCTATATAACTCCACGATATCTAACGAACATTTTACACAGACACCTTGACTCAACAAAGCATACCCCCATTTAAATAGCACTTTCCTGTTGAGATATAAAGATCCTGGAATACTAAAATCTGCAGTTGTAAAAGTAAAATTAAAAATTTAAATGTCTTAATTCTTTCAATTTCCAAAGCTCATGGTGTTTTAATTGGGAAATAAAAAAAAAACCAAAACAACATTATTTCACAAATTTGTTGTTGCCATTGTTGTGCAGGTGATTCACTTTACCCTAAAACCCCACTTTATTGATTGATGGAAAGATGCTTTATACAGTCTGTGAAAATTTGTAACCTTTCATGGCAATGGATATTAAAACAAAATATTTTATCTGTTAGCATTCATTAGGGTAAACTTCAGCTCTCACCAACATTTTCCTGCAAACACTGATTCAGAAATCACACACAACCTGAAGTGAACAGGGGACTTTGAATATGTTTTGTATTTGATTTCCCATGTAAACATGACTCAACAAAAGATGTCAAAATAACCTCAAGACATCTGAGAAATGGTGGAGATCTTGTGAAACATGCCTGTCTATCCATTTACTATGTAAGGACATCACACTCAGAATAGTGTAAGAAGGGAAGGCATCTCAGAAAATGTGGAAACATCCTCATTACTTCCTACTGCAAGCCAATACTTAAATATGGGAGTTCTTTGATGTAGAACAGTCCCTTGAACATTCCTTTTAACAGGTCAGCACAATTAGAATCTTTTAAATGCTTTCAATCACTACTGGCTTGACAAGGGCAAGTGAAGCGGAATAGAGCTACGAACATATTCTAGATCATATTTAAAGATATATGTCATTATCCTGGTAATGCAAATTCGGCCTTAGAAGTGACTATTTCCCATTTTGCTCAAAAAAGTATTAACAGCACAGGGAGATAACTCATGCAGGTCTCTGCACAAAAATCTAGGGAACATGTAATTTTAAATGAAGAGTTTCTTCCATCAGTTACCAAACCTGCACAGAAGTTCTTGTGACCTGTCAAACTCTTACTACTGCAAGCTATTTTACTGGCCACAGTCTTCCAAAACAGCTGACAAGAAACAGCACCAAACTGAACCTGTATAACAACATCAGTACTATCAGGGAAAAAAAAAAAAATAAAAAAAAATCCAGAAATAGGCCCAGTGCTGACAAACAGATACCAAAAACACCAGTACCATACTGTACCATTAGTGGTTGAGAAGTATGGGGTGGGCCATCTGGAAACCTCCATGTATCTGGCTGAAACAGGCCAACACTGGATACTATTGAAAAATTATATAGAATCCATTCTCCTTTCCTCTTCCTCCTCCACCGAACAAACTGCCAAAAGACAAAGACCCAAGGTAGAGAAAAAAAGGCCTAAAATATGTACAGGTGTTAGATAACCCCTGGATTAAAAGTTTTTCCTGGCACTCATTTGATTTTACTATAGCCAGAAACAATGACATTTCTCAAGAGTTAAATCAGATATTTTAACTGCTGGAAAGTTGTCAGAAGACTATGTGTGTGCACATTTGCACTTCTTTGAGCACGCCTCCTACTTGTGACTCCTCCTGGCTAGTTAAATGAGTACATCTGCTCTATTCTTCCCACTGCTTTCTCAGGTCCACATCAAGCCATCAGAAATACAGAAGTTGCCTTTTGGAGGTGAACATTTACTTTCAGTCTATATCACATGGTTGTTACTTGTTTAAAGAAAATATAACTGATCCCAGTTGGACAGCATTTTTTAGTCCTTATGGGTAAATGAAATCTTCTTAATAGTGACCAGAGAAGATAATTTCCATGCCAATATGAGTTTTCATTCTTCCTCCATCGAGGTGGAGTGTTTTGTGTCTTTTTACTTCTTCTGCCTTTTGGAGGCTATGCCCAGAAAGGAAAACACTGGGTCCCTGAACTAAAGTCTAATTGATGTGTACCTCCATAACAGGGAGATGCTGTGCAGAATGAAATATTTCAAAAAGTCTTTTGGAGGGTAAAGTGCATACACATACAAATAAACATGAAAACATTTCTATTTGCTTCCTAAGGAAGCCGGGAAACCTGAGCCTTTACAGTAAAAATTTCAATGTAAACAAGGTCACAAACAAAGCATATTTGATGGTAAACACTTTAAATCCACTCCTCAACTGTTTCTTTTCTTTGCAGCTCAGGCTTTCAGAATTAATAGACCTGTATGACAAAGGAGGAACCAAGGGTATTTATTTGAAGGATGTTGTGCTGTAATCTTTCACTCTATCCCACTAAACCCTAATGGATTTTTGCTTTGAGGACTGTAGCTATGTAATAAGGAAATAACAATATTAATCATGTAGGCTTGGTATTAGTCATGATGGCATGTTCTCCTCCCTTCTATTAAAACTCAGCAGTAATGATGAGTTGTTTTAAAAGATGAAATCTTAATAAAATGACTAATAGATTTACAGGTATCTTGAGAAAAAGAAATGAAAATATAAATTAGGAAGACTAGCAACATATTAACATGTTTTAAAAGTCTAACATCATCGTACTTGAATAAATTAAAGTTAAAAACTTAATTTTTAACTTTATTAACTTTAACTTTTAACTTAATTAAAGTTTAAAACTTAATTTTTACTGCATTTGACACAATTTAAAAAATTATTTAAACACTAAAAAAACATAGCTAAAACCAGATTAGAAAAGCAGATGAACACATATTAAGAATACTGCTCCAGGACACATCCAGATTCCAGGAATTTCCACCACACAGCTGAAAACAGTAGGCTATTGACAGCTGCTAGGTTCTTTTCCACTTGATGGACACTTATTTGAAATCAGCGCTGAAATATTTGACATTATTATTAGCTCAAATTTCATGAGCATTATGATATTCAGTAACAGGTATTTTCATTAATTATGCCAGGGTAGCTAAGGTAACATCAGTTTAGTATTGTCATTATTATAGTTATTATTGTTATTATTGTTATTATTGTTATTATTAGTCAAGCCTTAGAAAACAGCAGCTGTATGGAAAGAGTAAAAGTATTGGATTTCCAGAAAGTTTACATTTCACTTTTAAATTCAGGAGTTAAAAACTACAGATTGATTATAGTCTTCGAAGCACTGACTGTGCAGCTTCCACATTTAAAGTCGCCATTCTGTCTAGAGGGGAAAGGATTAAATGGCTGTGCTATGAGTTATAAAGTACAGGATCTCTGCAACATGAGAAAGTGGTAGTCTATGCTTGCAGGTTGCTGTTATCACTTCATGAAACTGCAAAATATTAACGCAGAGACACTTATCCATAACAGATTCAGAAGTACTTCATAGAAGTCGGAGAGCTAAATCCAATAATAGTCTAGGTCTCTGTTTCATAGTTAAGGAAGCAAAGATAAGATAAAAATGTAATTTATCAAAAGACACATCTGCAAAGTCAAGATGGAGTGAGGTTTCAGATCATTTGGTTTATTAAAAATACAATATGCCCATTCTTCTGCTTAAAATCATTTACAAAAAACATTGCCAAAACTATTCATAATGTGTTTAAAAAATCAGTTTGAATGAGACCATAGTTTTAAAGAGAAAAGCCAGAGTAATAGTTTCATTAGCTGCAAATGATTGCAGTTAAGCATCAACAATCCTTACATTGTCATTTTCATATAACATAAGTGACTCATGGAGAGTCAGCAAACTTACAGCCCTTTTGTGAATCTTGAGAAAAGGGGGAAGCAAAAGATTCAATGCAGTGCACAAGGACATCTCAGGTCAGGTCGTTCTGCTGGAAAGAATGGTGTCTTGTGTAAAATGCAAGCAAGTGGCTGAACTGAACCATGGTGCTACATATTGTAGTTACCTTTACATAAAATCCACCAAAGCCTGAATAACTGCAAGCTATCATTTGTCATTTGAAACATTCCCTGAATGTTCCCCAAATAGAAGAAACAAGAAATTACTTCATATCCATAGTAATTTAATTTCTTCTATTTCCTAAGAGGGAAAAAAA
>VWYO01015456.1:63005-82438 GCA_013400275.1 Rhadina sibilatrix | reverse complement strand
AAAAAAAAAAAAAAAAAAAAAAAAAAAAAAAAAAAAAAAAAAAAAAAAAAAAAAAAAAAAAAAAAAAAAAAAAAAAAAAAAAAAAAAAAACCCAACAAACAGATGCTAAGATCTAAGGAGATATGTAGCCATAGTTGCTGATAGTACCTGAGATGTTTTGTTCACAACATTAACAACAGAGACAATCTTAAACATATCAGCCTTCTTTCAACTGGAATTCAACCTTGGCTCTAGATGATTTGGTGCACTACAACCCTGAGCAGTAGATTAAACACAAGGTTTGTGGTAGTGTCCAACTGAGCTGACATACTCTTCTACTTGTAGCCACTCAAAAGTGGCTCAAGAGCCTCTCACTCTCTCCCAAAATCTTGTTCATTTTTAGTGATGCAGTGGCTAGACCCAGAACCACCAAAAATATCCATACAACAGCATTATGTTGGTGCTTGTCTATCCATCTTTATGTTTGGACAACAAACGGAGGTAAAAGCTAGAACTACACTAATTTCCAGTCTTAAGAATACTCATACCTATTACAGTGGATAACCACATCCACTAGGTGGGTGGATTGACAAGCTATGCATTTTTGGGCTTAATTAATTAGATAAAAACAGAAAATCATAAGTCTGTGAATAATCCTAATTTCAGCCTTTTAAAGTTCTTGTAACATTTAAAAGAGAGTTCTGCATACAAGTTCATATTGCATTTTTTTGGCTGAAACTGTCAGTTTGAGAGATGCTGAAAGATTTTTTTTAAGATAATTGCTAGTTTATTTTTTTCTACAGCCTCTTCCTGTATTGACACTTCACCAGAGAGAGCATGACTTTACCTTACCACATAAGAGCACTAAGATTGAAGTAATGTTATGCTGTACTCAGCTGGGGCTCTTTCCAACCCAAGAGAAACAGCAAGCTGACAGGTGGTCTTTGATAGAAATTCATCATATGCTTTCATGGTATGAACAACATTTTCAGCTTCTACAAGCAGAAAATTAAGCTTAAGATTAAGTGATTCACCTGAAGCTAAAAAAAATAATCAGAAAAGAACCATGTAAAGCTTCCACTGAGGTACACTAAGAACTGACTAAACCTACCTATCTAGGCTTATGAGAGTCTATTAGTCCATCTATCTATCTATCCATCTATCTATCTATCTATCTATCTATCTATCTATCTATCTCAAAAGTAATGAAAGGCAATAAAGACAACAAAATGCCCACAATGTTAACTAAGATCCCTGTACATTGGGGAAAGATTCTCCCTGCAACAAAACATGCCATGAGTTTGAATAAACTACCTAATTTTGAAACTCAAATCATTTTATATACAGAGTATGGTTATCAGTAAAGCAAGATGAAGTACCAAGATTGACTAATCATCAGTTTCATACAATAGGCTGCAGTGATTGTGCCTCAGATTTTTTCACTGCAGAGCTATGAAGATATGACATATGCTTGAAAAGTCTCCACAAGCAGCAACAGGTTTTGCATGTAGGAAAAGAAAGAATGCTCATCAGAGTCACACTGCAGATAACAAGTCTGAATTTTCTACAGTTATCTTCAGCATTGCCCACTTAAAAAAAACGACATGCTGATTTACAATGAATATTTTCTAAGACATTAAGACAACCAAAACACTAATATATCCTTACAGAACATTGTACCTGCTAAGCCTTAATTAGGTACAGAAAAAATCAGAACGAAACAAAGCTACGAGTCCAGGTGTCTTGCAGAGCCATTTCAAAAGCACCTGGATGCAATAAGGATTGAAAATTAAGTTTCAACTCCTGTTCAACTCCCTGCTGCAAGCAACTAGGCTCCAAACACTTCTATTTTCTTTATATTACCTTGAGATTAGAGCTACAGATCCTGTATTTGATAAAGACCCCACAGGACAGAAGTCCTGGAACTACTCAAGCTGCAGGCAAAACTCTACCTGTGACTCCTGCTGGCACACCAGTTGATGTACTTAATCTTTACTGAGGGCTAAGCCTAAACCCACAGGTTACCACACAATGCAGAAGCAAATATACCACCACGACAGCAGCTTTACAACAAATTTACCCCAAAAATACGTAGAATATAACAAACAGTGAATTTTTCTGGAAAAAATGGACTATCAGAGTTCATTTACTTTGGCTTTGTTATTTATTTTATATATTTATAACTCTTATGCATATTTTAGTTTGTAGAATGTCATATGGACATTTGATCCTATTTAAATATTAGTCAATATTTGCTATTAAATATTAAAAATTATTCTTAATTAAAATAAGGATTTAATTTACAATTTATTTGCTTCCTAAATTCCTAAACCATTTGCAAATATATAAATGCACATTCAAAACTGGTAAGATATCATTTTGTAAATTCATAGAGAATTATCTACAAGGAGTTTAAGAAGCGGATTATGTTAGATAAACAAGGTATAAATAAAAATTTGACATGATAACATTTGCTACTCTATGTCAATCCTCCCTTTCAGCTTTCTAAAATCTCTTTTCTTCCCATGAATGGGTTTCAACCTTATAATAAATACTCAACAGAGTTATGTATCATTTTGAGGGTTAAGAGAATGTCTCAGAAAACAGAAAATAAAATCCTGACATCCTTACTAGTTTTCAATATGTATTCAAGTGTACAAGGCTACACTTTTAGTAATATCTTTCTCATGTTTTGTAATTCCAACATTTAAATTCCAACATTTAAATCCCACTGAAATATTTACCATATTAATGCATTCTAAACAAATCAACTGCAGTAAACTTATAAAATATTTACAACATGATCACTATTGCACAGACAAAACTTAAAAGCAATATAAATACAACGATTAGCCAGTATATACAGAAGGGGGTATGAGGAAGGCTCTGAAGAATGAAAAAGGATTTGCAGTACAGATTTCCAAAAGGAAACAAGTGTGCAAAAGCACTCTGAAGAATAGTGCAGTGATCTAATCTTTCAGCCCGCACTGAACTTGTTCATCAGAATTTCATCTTTATTAACTCCTGCTGAGCACAGATACCTGAATAGCACATGTTCAATGATCTGTCATATAACAGAGTGCTGAATGAAACACAAGAGTGTCCTTGAATTGGCAAAGAGTCAGCAAGACAAGCTTCCAAATATATCAGTACTACGATTTATGAAAAATAAGATACAAATGCTATGGAGCTAAACATGATTTAAAGGTAATTTCTTTGCTAATCTTCTAATTTCTGGCATTGTTTTCTGAAAGAAAGGGTTTTCTGCTTCTGAAAGTATTTAAGAATAGTCAAAAAGTCAAATACGACGAAAGACCATGATGTATTTAGCAAAGCTGATTCATCAATGGAACCAGCCTACTACACACATCTCAAAAATTTCTTCTCTAGAAAAAAATCTCCTTAATAAAATTTTATTTTATATCCAAAATGACAGCATCTTAACTAAAGAAGAGCACCCTCATAAGGAACAGCCAGAGGATGAGTGGCAGATGAATAGTTTTCTCTCAATTTTAAATAGGATTAAAAGTAACCAAACAACAGAACTCCAAAACAGTGCAAATTACAGCTGTTGAAATTAAAATGACCCCACACAGCCAGAAAGGTGTAGCACTGCTGAAATTTGACAGCTATTAGCCAGAAGAGAAATGCTGGAATATGTACAGCTCAAATCTTCATAATAAAACAATTACCTTTAATATAGAAAAGCCTATCTGAGAAGAGCAATTACACAGATTTAGGAAGAAAAGACTGCACTTTGTTGCTTGTCATGTTAGAAGGTACAATCATATTTCTTTAGGAATAAGAACGAAACAGCTGATACCACTGCATTGCTACCAGTGTACATTACCATTTCAGCAACTACAAAAGACAAAAAAGTAGACTAAAAATCAGAAAAGCTCACCACTTCTTCATGCCTGCATTTTCTCACATTAATTCCATTAATCTGTTATTAAAAAGATAAAGAAAAGACTTACTCTACATTTCATAAGCATAGATCTCATTTCACTTTTCTAGAAAAATACAGACAAAATAATTTGCAGTTTTACTCACCTGTAGAATTGCATCTCCTATAAAGAGCAAACCTGAAAGTTCCGCTGAAAACAGAAAGCATATTTTTCACTCACTTTGTACAAAACATCCAACATTTTTTGTACAGGAATTCTTATTTAATTTAATGTTTTTGCATAATCTTTTAAAATTTCAAACAAAAACATGATAAAAACCCCAACAAAAATCTTCCAAATAAATTACTTGTATTTTCTTTTTTAAACTCAAAATACTGGTGTATCAGTGTTAAAATAAAAGAGGCTATTCAGCCCAAGCACACGACCATGAAACTTCATCCATCAGTCACTAGCACCTTTCAGGCCATTCTGGTAAGGTGTGGCATATTTTTCTGAATAAAAAATGATGCAAGACTAGGTCTTTTGTGCCTGTGAGAGATCATTTCTTACAAAGAGAAAAAAGGAACATGGAGACTCCAGAGCTACTTATGAATAAGAAATTTAATTTTTAAGCTTTTACTGAAGATAAAGGACCCTTTAGATCCTGCATCTTTGATAAACTCCGATAAATAACAGGGACTATTGATGCTGGATAACACTTACATACACTGAAGAGCTAGAAAATCAATGTATTGTAAAAAATCACCAGGAAAACTGAATGTGATTTTTAAAACAAAGCTGCATCACAAAGACATTTATAAAATCTAATTTTACACTTCCAATTTTAAAACACTGTGTTCCATTTCAGAGCTGTCTTATTTAAATACACCTTATAAACATACCAGAAATATAACAAAGATTTTTTTTAAGTGTCTATAAAGGCAGCATGAGAACTAAGGTATTATCAGATTACGTGTGATTATTACCTATAGTATTCCATATCATCACAGAAGATACTGTCTGAAAAAAGGCTAGTATCAGACTTGATCCAAAAGCTTTACTTATTTACATGAGCTGCAATACTGGAATCAATATTGACATAAATTATGATACTCAAGCCTGTGTTTGAAGGAATGGTCCTATTAGCTATATTTAACAATGAGTGGTTAAATTATCTCAGGTCAGACATTCTGATTTATTTTGAGGCATAGGCTTTGAGTCAAACATCATTTTCTGCATTAAAGTTCTCTAGTCCAGGAACACAGCATTTCTGTGTTCTTTCTACATTTCAAGAGAGCAGTCTCCTACAGAAGAGATGTCCCTCAAAACTAGCTCTCTAAAAATCAGCAGTATTTTTATCGAAAGCAGTAATGAAGATTGTATCACAACTAGATATTAGGGCTAGAAATAATGCAGCAGCTACAGCTGCAAAAAAATAATGACAGAAATAAAATTGCACTTCAGTATGCTCAATTAAACTTAAGTATATCTTTCTTATTTTTTTCTGCAGTACTTAATAGCATTTTAATAGCTAATGCACGTATTATATGCCACATATTTATGTATTTGCTACATGTATACTGAAAAGAATGTAGTCACAAGTATACTTCTTAAGGTTAACCTTATTGCCTTCCTTAAGGGCTCATTCCATGCTACTCATGCTCCCTAGCTCCAGCTTTCACATCTACCTTTCAGGGCTGGCTTTTGGCTCTCAATATGCTGATTCTTCCATACCTCTCTTTGTCTGAGTGGGTGAATATGAGCCTTTCTTTTTTATGCTGGCACATTTTAATTGAGGAGAAGAATTATTGCATTACAGATGGAGGGAAATGTTTCCAAGTTTACATTTCTGGCTCTACACAAATACATAGAAACATAACAAAGATATTAAGTACACAATATTAGTAGTGGTTCACAACCTTCCTCCCTTATAATTGTGCACATCTTGAGCTTTTTAACTATTATCCATGTATCATTCCAATAATTTCAAATTGTTGACAGTTAAAAACAACACATAAATTCAGCACCAGCTCTGTTATTATTAAAAATAAGTATGGTCAAGACTTTATTGAGACCCTGTCTCAATACTATCTGACTAACCAGGTTAAGAAGTCATGCATTTTCCTGCTGTGTTACCATGATATAAGAGCCAAACATTTCATCTGTTACAGCTTCCAGAAAACAACTACTGGGAAGTCAAAGTCACTAAATCATTGCCTTTTGTTAAATTTGTTAAACATTTTCATTCTACCAATACCTTCCTATTTCTTGTCTTAAAAATAATGATTTACAACAAACTTTAAAATAAATAAATAAATAAATAAATAAATAAATAAATACTTTTAAAACTATTCCAAAGTATCAATTCTGTACTTTTTCAGAAAAAGTTTCTGAGGAAGAGAAAGATCATAAAGACATATGAGAGAAAGAGTTCAACAATAGTATTTGTCTAACACTGATTGAAGAATTAAAGATTAAATACATCTTTCTTTAAAGGGAACATTAAAGTACGATGTAATAAGCTGATACCCACCTCTTTGTTCTTTGGAAATCTTAGAAATGACCACTGGAATATTATGTTCTGCTCCACCCTGAAAACAGAATAAATGACAATCTTTGTCAGTCACTAAAAATATCTTTTTGCTTTAAAGTTATATTTTTTCCTTTCTCTAAATGCAGTTTTTAGAGAGACTGAGCAAATAACTCTGATTCTGCACTTCCTCATTTTAAATGAATATTTGATTGTGATTAATTCCTTATTATCTCGCATAAAGAAGTTCTCAGTTGCCATCATTAGCTCAGTAAGTGAATTCAGAACTCTAACAGACTTGAAGGAAAAGAACATCAGTTTCTGTGAATTTTGGAGAGCCTAATGTATGAAATGTGTCCTGTAAAAGCAGAAAGGACATCCAACTACAATGGCAACCATACTGTGACCACTTAGTTTTCACGCTGGCAAGAAGGAAGTAAACAAAAGCACAAGAAAGAAGGTTTGCACTTTTCCTCTCAAAAGCAGCCTTTATTTGTTTCTGTCTGTCACACAAGCACAAAGAGTGAGGAAAGCAGTGGCATAAGTAACAAGGAACAGAAAAGGAGACATTAAGAAATGGAACAGTAGGTGTTCAATAAACGAGGAGAAATAAAGGAAAACCAGATGATAGTTTCAACAGTTCGACAACAATTCAATGCTGTTGCTTCATTCAATTTATCCTGTTGGGACTGGAAACATTTATGGTGGTTAAGAACAGAGTAATAAAAATAAATCTTAAATGAAAAGGAAATTCAAAGGAAGGTGAAAGCAAATATACAGAGACACAAATATGTTTTCCTCTGCCAAGAGCATCAAAGCATACACTCAAAGGCAAGCTGTACAAATTCAGGTCACCAGAAACCAAGGTCTGCCACACTGTTATTTTGCGTAGGAATCCTGGTTAAGAGTTTCCTTACTCTTCTTTTCAGCAGAAACATTTTACTTTAGAAATGAAGGCTTTTTTAGGTCCAGGCACCCAGTGTTGTCAAAAGAATTGACATAAATATCTCAATCCGTAAGAAACAGCACACATCCCTTCATGCAATATTGAAGTGTTTGGAACTGAACAGACTCCTGTACTCAACACATCTTTCTGTAATGGAATAAAGATTAATTTCCTGTTAAACCATAGAATGTTAAATAGGATAAATGTTCCTTTTGCTAGTGGCTATCAATGCAAATGGCCCTAACAACACTGAGTTAATAGGGATCTCAGTACTATTACAACAATTATATGTCTACAGGTAAAGTTCTACTGGCATTGCACGAGATGAGTGTTGACAAGCATGGAACATATTGGTATTTCTAGCACAGCCTGAGTATTGACTCCACAAAAACCAGAGGCTACCATCATTTCAGCTAGGCTGAGAGATGTACTCAGAGTAATTAAATTGTAGCATTATAGCTTGCTGAATACCTTTCAGTAGTTTTCACTAGATGAACAGCAACAGTAAATATTGGCTTCACTGCAGATAATGAGTTCAAGCTCACTAAATTTATAAGTTTTAACCTATACCCTCCAAATTTTCTAGTCACATTCAAATTTAATTTCTTCAAAATTTTTCAAACAAACAGAAAAAATAACTGTGTCACTTTCTTCCTAAGCACCCAATGTTGCACACATGTTGTACTATCCAGGATATTTAAAGCCCAGCAAAGAACTGTAAGTTTTTAAATGGCCTCCCTGTCTCCTTAGATCTGAGGATCCATTAAACTATGAAATTTTATTACTAAGCCAGTCTGCAATGCACACAACATGATTGTTCCTCTCCCAGTGTACTGAATCTACCTAAATCCATTTACACTACAGATCTGAGGAAGTTTTCAGTAGTGTCCTACTGAAGAGAATTACCTCCTCTCATTGCATCTGAGCCTGACTTGTATGAAGTCTTCTTTTTAAATTAGTAAAAGGATGTAGTGCCTGCTGCTCTAAGAAACAAAAAATCAAAACTGGAAACAGCAAGTAGTTTACCAGCTATCTATAACCAGTCACTGTTAGCAATCTATAGCAAACTATATATTCTGCCAACATCTTGTTGGATACTACTTCAGGTTGACACTGCAGCCTTGCATCCTGCATTATCCATACTTGATTCTCTGTCCTGTAGAGGAAAAAGTGTATGCATGTCTAAAATCTTGTTTTACAGTCTCAGGGGATACTCTTCTGAAGAAATCTCTGGGAACAGAGGCAACTTTTTCCCTGCTTTAAATTTTCTCTTCCTCTAGTACAGGCATGTAGTTATAACCTCAGACCAGAGGATGGACAGAAATACATCAAATAGTGGTGTTGAAGACTTAATGGCTCAGACTTCTACCAGACTCTAACAATAATCTTTGTCAAGCAAATTTTCTTTGTCATTTTTCCTTAAGCAGGGATAAGCCTGGAATAACAGCAGCTGCCCACCTGCAGAGGCAGTCCTGCTAGAAAAGGCAGAGACAGCTGTTTGAAGGTCACTGCATGTTGGCCACTACTGGTGAGAGGTCACCCACACCTCCTTTCCAAGTGCCACATGATATACTCCTAAAGATTCTTTTCTTATCCCAGTTTTTATGTGTGACAGATTTTTTCCAGAAGTTTTTGACATACGAAAAATAGGACAATTGAAAACAGCAACTTTTATTGACACAGGCTGGGGATTTTTGGTTCTAAGTATAACAAGGAAATTAATTTTTTATTTTCTTTAAAAAAAAGAGTTTATCAAAGGTCAGACCAATTGTTTACCATCGCCAGAGTTAGACAGTGTAGGGGACTGTGACTTCATACTAAAAGGAAGAATTTCCACTAGTGAAACTTGCTTTAAGGTCTATGGACACTGAATTTTTTGACTGAGTTAAATTGGAAAGTCAAACTGAATCTCAGAAGATCTGTGATGCTGTTCACCATTTTAAAAGATCAAAACAGAGGCAGGATAACGGCAGGGTACTGAGTCCTGGTAGCCAGAAGTCAGACTGTAACCAAAAATCTCAAAATGTTTAATGAGCTATCCATTCTGTTGCCTATTTCTTTCAGGAACACTACACTCCAATATTGAAAAACAGGATGGTCTTTCAGAAATAATAACTGAGCAGCATCTTTTGTCAAGACTCTGCATCTCAAACTTGTCAGAGATGTGATAAATTACTGAAATACTACACTTCCCAAATTCTACACCTGTGTCCATGGCTATTCCTTCACACACAAACAATTAACTGGAGGCTTCAGAAAAGAGAAAATAATTCCTTCAGAAGAGTATAAACCAGCACAGGTCTGCTTCAAATTCAATCACTTCAGTTAGTTCTGCTTCAAATTCAATCACTTCAGTTAGTTTTACCACTAACTTCAGCTAAGATGTAGAGCCAAACACCAGGTTTTCAAACCCTAAAAGAGTGGATTATAATCTATTTTTAAAGATCTGAAGTTTAGGTCTTGGAAAAAAGTCAACCTTACAATCAGGGGGTTTTTTAAGTAGTCAGAAAAATCTCTGATTTTTACAAATGAAATTGGAATTTCCAGGTTATAGGAGAAGAGTTTCCCTCACATGCAAGTAAAAAAAATATAATTTGTTTTATTTTGGAATTATTAACAATTTGTCCTCTGCTCTTAAGAAAAATAGTAATTCCAAGGGTTCAAAATACTTGCAGTGGGGTAAGACATTTTCAGAATTTATTCAAGAGAAAGTTGAAAGTTTTTCATGTGAGATCTCTGACAATAAAATGATGTTTTAAGCTAGCAGGGAAAAAAAACAAAACAAAAAACCCAACAAAACAAACAAACAAACAAACAAACAAAAACCACAAAAAACCCCACATGATACTGCCCCAGACCTAATTGCCAAAACTAGGCAAATTCATAACAAAGCCCAAGCAAGTATTCTAAAGTCAGTGTCATTAATCACTGTACTGCTGTAATTAACACCTCAGATAAACAGCATCCTCTGACATACACCACAGCCAGAAAGCAAGTCTTCAAATAACTCCTATCTTTAATTAGTCTGGGAGTAGTAAGACAACAGAAAGTACTGTAGTTCGAGGGGCTATGGAAGTTACTGACACAAGAAGGAGGTGCCTCAGTCCTTCTCACTCCTTCAGGTGGACTTGTAGATCTCTACTTTCTGGCACAATTTCAAAATAATTACATTGCTATTTAAACACTAAAAACTAGTTCTTTATAAAAGTTCAGGAATCTTACAAAACAAAACATCAACATAGCACCAAACTTTTATGCATCCGCAAGAAGCAAACCATGATTGAATGACACATTTTAAACAGAAAACTGGCACTTCTCAGAGTATTTGGAACTGACATGTCACTTCATGACTTAAATAAAAAGTCCACTTCAGTGAGTCTTCATAAAGTTTGCCTATTAAACTAAAAAAAAAACCACTGTAAGTTCTCATTCTAAGTTGTTTCTTACACTAGTTTAAAATTGTAATACCAGATTATATTAGTTATTTTTTCTTAAATCCAACTACTCATCCATCATTGTGAGAATGTAGAACTATGAATGAAGGGACCTAACAAAAAAGGTCCCACATACGTTGATTTTTTTAAAAAAGTAAGTAATTTTAAAGTTATAAATCATACTGCCTGAAATACATCAACAGAACATCCTGGACCACAGAATTCAGCTTGTCATTTTCATTATCTAACCTATGCCATCCAAGCAGGTTTGAGTTTCCTTTTTTTAAAGAGATGTCTTTGCTCTTTAATGACATTTTTGAAGGGATTTCATCACCTGATTGCTAGTTATTTCAAAAAATTAGAAATTGTCTATTCACACCTGATTTTATGTATCTTCACCTTTCCAATACTTTGGTTAATTTTGATCAAAATATCAATGAAATAAAATAATCCTAGAAAATAAATAACTTACTCTAAAAAGTTAGGAATAATACAACTCTACTAATTTAAGAAAGACCATTGCACATTAACTATCTAATTTATATTTCTAACTGATATTTTATTTTATTTTATGAAACACACGTAATAAATAATGTGATCTTGAGATTGTCAGAAATGTTAATTCTAAATGATAATTCGTTGTAAAGTATATGTAAAAATCAAGTTTATTGACCCTTGAGATTTGCTCTCCAGTCATCTGAAGTCCTTACTGTAACCAGTTATTTCTTAGCAGCATCTAAATAAAACCTCATTTACCCATTTACTTGATACTGTAACCTATAACGATACTGGAGGGAAAAAAAAAATAATGTTGTTGACCAAATTGATGAGAAACTTTGGTGAGAAAATAGCAATTAGTTTTCCTTGAACAGAGGTCTTCATGGGTCAACAAGATAACAGCAAGCACACCAAGACACTCTTAAAAATTAATATTTCTATTCAGTCATATTGCTATCAATGACAACACAAATGCACGTTAATCCTTCCTATGAGTCACTTGTAAGGTCAGTACTAGCGAATATTCATAGGAAAATCTATACTTTCACTTTATATACATAATTTAGGCCTCTTTGCATTCAAGTGAAGTACACTTCTTTTTTTCCATTGCTATCTTGAGACTGAGAACTGCTGTGTTTAGAAGATAAAATTAATCTTGTGTTGTCTACACTCAGATTCAAAGCTAAAGTAAGGTTTTCAAACTCATAGATTACAATGACAAAAATTATTAACCCTTCCTCCCTCTCCTAAAAAGGATCACCTAAACTTTTATACATTCTTAAATCTTACTGACAAAAGCAAAAAACATGGTAACACAATAAATTGCTGTCTGGACTTGATCTACAGAAAAATAAACAATACAAGCATGCAATTACACTTTCTGTCCCACTAATGAATTGCAGTGGATTAATGTGATATTCTTTGTAGCAGAATTGATGATGAACTTATTGGCTGTTCCATGTGCCTGCCACTGGAATTTAGCATTCATTAATAACTATTTAAATTAGAGAGAAGCTGAACACAAGTACAGTCTATACAGTTGAAAACACTTCTCAACCCTTATATCAAACCTTATTACAGAGTTGTTCAGCTTGAATTTTAAGGGGATGATTGCTTTCCATTCCATAGGTCAGCATAATTCTGGTTGCCGCTGTAACAGTATCTAACATACAAGATTATGTTTCCTGTCTTGTTTCTAGTACTCTAAAATAATTTGCACTCATTAACAGTTATACAGATTATATACAATGACACACTTTGTGTAATATGCAAAAAATAGACAAAAAAATCCCTTACCTTTATACTTAATCCAAATCCTCCTACAGTCTGTCTTCTAATTGTTACTGTTCTTTCCTAGAAAAAATAAATCAAGTTTTGCTAGATTTAGTGTCTTCTGCCAGAATAACTATATTCATACTACAATAAGTTTTTTTCAACATTGATTTTTGTTGTTTTAATGAAGTTCTGAGTTCCTGAACTGAAAATCCTATGAAACCTATGCTCCACAGGAAAAGACAAAATCCGAAAAAAAGGAACAGCTCTTGTCTCAAAAAAAAAAAAAAAAAAAAAAAAAAAAAACGCTTCTTTTAAAAAAAAAAAAAAAAAAAAAAAAAAAAAAAGCAACCCAGAAATCATTTGTTCAATTCACACCTTCCTAGCAATTACTACTGCAATGCATAAAAACCAGAACTTTGGAGTTGGACAATTATGGTACAACACACACTTCAGAGGGTAAGGCCTTGACTAGTCCTAAATTGGTCCCACATGCAGGTTGATCACTACATCTTGAAGTACATACACTGCTTTCCTGCAGTGCATTTCCCAATTCAGTTTCATCTGAAAGGAAAACAACTTGCGCATGCCAGGACCACTCACTGATGTTAACCAAAGCCTAACAAGTGTACACTTTGCATGAATTCATTTCAAAGCACAGTAATGATCCAAATTTAAAAAAGAAAACAAAAGCCAATACCATCAGAAACTGATACAGAAACAGCCACTGTTGATCTCAGAGCAATGGTTTAAAAATTGTAACCCATAACCTACAATTATTAAAAGCAGCCCATCTTTTTCCTTTTATTGTTTATCTAAAACTTTGTGCCATAAAAACTGTAGGTTACTCTCTCAGATATGAATATTTACAAAGAAGGGGTTTTTGGTTTTTTTCCTAGTCTGTCTGTTCACTTTATAAGCACAGATGATTTAGAATCAGTAGCTTTAGGTAGTGGTAAAATAACTTACTAGTAGATATACCATATATACAAATTCAAAAATATAAATTTTATAGATTTCTGAATGTTCTGTACATGTGGTCTAGATTTTACACTCAAATTTAATTACCTATATATCTATTGCATGGCATAAGTGTGCATGTATGTAACATTTAACTATATTTATTTTGGCACAATCACCATAGATTGCCAGTGTCAGTCAGATTTGAATAGATCATCAGGACTGTAGCAGTCACAGAAAGGATGAAATATATAGACATATATTTTTTCCTCCTTACTTCACTTACAGAAAGGAAAATTAAGGAGCTACACATAAAAGTTTTGGAAAACTTTTATTGCAGAAATTTGGTGAAAATCAAGTCACCTTGTTTCTTTTTTCATGTTTGTGACAAATATGAATTGTGAAACTGAGGAAAGAGCAAGTATAAACCAGTGTTTTGGACTGAAAGACAAAATGGATAGCCTAAAATGAGACTACCATTTATTCATTTAGGCTAAGGCTTGTAAAATGTAAAATGCTTGCAAATATTTATTCTAAGAAAAAGGTATGTATTTTGTTGTTAAATAGCCAATCATTTCAATTTTTATTTTTAACATAAACCTCTAAAAAGGAACTTTCATAATGTAGTTCCCACAGATTGGGTTTAGGCCACAAACTGTACTTAGAAAATTTTTTGTCTGTCACAGTATCAGATGCAGGTAATGGTGCTGACAATATATTCAGGATAAACCAATATAAGCCAGTCTGATGTGTGGCCTACACTGAGTTTACATAAATGAACAGAAAACTCTCAGCTGTGGTTCCACTGGGAGCTGTATCTTTCCTGTTAACTTCATCTTGTTTCCACCTCCAGCTTGTGTTGAACATGCAGTTAAGAACAGGAACTTGACTTGTACACTCAAGTCAATATATTCTGGTATTTTTTGTTATACATGCTCAAATCAAATAAAGTACACCTCTGCTAAGATGACATTGAAAAATAGCAACCTTTCACTAAACTGGCTTGAACTAGCTAGTGTTACATCAACCATGAATGGAATAAAGGACAACACACATATGGATTAAATTTCAAACAAAGTAATATTCTCAGTGAAAACCATGTAACTTCATAAAATTTGTAGGTCATGATATGTCAGTAGTCACTGTAAATACTGGCATCTGACCATATTCTAAGATGAAGCTATATTTTTAAAAAAACTAATACAAAACTATACTGAAGAATATTTCTGTCCCTGTTGTCCATCTTAGACCAAGCCCATAAGTACCCCAAAAAAAAAGTATCCATAAAAAAGAGTCAATAAAACATAGCTTTTGGTTTTCACTCAAGCAAAGGCAGACCCAAGATAGTCCTGAGAACATATGATCCATGGTCTTCTGTGAGTTTGCAAGTACTGTCTGACAGAAAACTAGAAACATTTCACATTGGAGTTCAGCATTACATTTTTATGTGAAAAAAAAAAAAAAAGATAAAAATGCATTCTAGCATAGAAGACGTCTAAATAGGCAAAACTATATAGAAGTAAGGAAGGAAACCAGAAAAATTTCAAGACACTTTTTCAGCACAACATAATGTATCAGAGGGTTTTGTCTAGTATTTTTACTAGTTTCTTCTCTATCTCAATTGAAAGTTGATACTAAGTATTTTGGGACTGGACAGCTACTGAACTGAATTTCACTTCAAAAACATACTGTAAGGTAGATTCACTTGTGTGATGTGTTTACCTGCAGTGAAGGCATTGCATTGTATTTAATCTACATAATTCAACACACCTCTCAGTCTTACAATAAAGAAATAATACTTGGCTTAATTGCAGTTACAATTTCTTTGCATCAAGTTAGCTAACAATAACAAACATGCAAATGACCTTCAAAAGAACAAATCAGAATCACATACAAGTGATATACTTTTTTTAGTAAACTATTAATGACCCCCTAATCTGCAATTTCAAACCCCGCATAAACCTTATAGTGAAACAGCTTTTCCAGAACAGCTAGAAGCATCAGACATTTCATACACCTGAATTTTAGATTGGGATCAAGCCCCAGCTATAATCAGACATTGGTCAAGGCAAATTTATTTTTGTAATCAATAAAGAAAAATAAACACATTCAATCCTGGCGGGTCAAAGCAGGTGTCCAAATTAGGTGTTAATCACCTTCATTAAGTATAGAGGCAGGAGTCAAATTTAACTGTAGAAAGATGAATCCTTCCCTTTTGACTTGAATGAGTATTTTGATGGTAGACACTTGCTTTGAAATATTTTGGCAGAAAACTTCTTTTTCCAAGTAAGTGGAAACTTTTTGATTTGCACATCTTATTTTATGTAACCCTCAAAAACCCCAAACCAAGCTTAATTTTCAGTGCCATTTTCAACGCAGGTGAATGGAATATATCTTGTCTGCAAAGCAATATATTGTAAAATATTTTTATTATAATGATTAATGCACAAAAGAAGTTTAACCAACAATCTGAAGCAAATTATTTTGTTCTGATGTCTTTAATTAGCATTTCAAATGAACAATAACAATAATAAAATGCTTTTCTCTGGTCTAATAGCTTTAAGTTCTTAAAGTGATTTACAACTATTCATTAATAAAACACAATAAGAGCTCTGGAAAGCAAAAAAACTTTGTACAAGCGAAGAAGTGCTCCAAGTATCCTGATTGACTATTTGTGTTGTTAAGCTTAAAAATACTGATGCTCCATTGATTCTCTATTAATATTTTTATGCTTTCCCCTCTTTTTGCACCACATATATTCTATGATTGAATTTGCAGTGGTTTTGCAAATTCCAAAAGCAACTTCATCCCCAAGTTTATAAAATAAAACTTAAATTATAAAATATCTTTCAGATGGAAAGATACTTAATTCACTATCAAGATTACACAAAGTGTTTTTTGAGCTTGTAATTCCATTTTCACATTTGTTATTTACATTATACCAAACAGAGGGAAGGTTAGAACTCCTAGGACCCTTAAAAGCAAGATTCAGAGTAGTGTTCTGGCTGTTTCCTGGAACAGAACAAAAGTAGTTATGATTTTATTGAAAAACACAAATTGCTGCCATGCTGTCAGCATTTTCCAGGCTTCTCAGAAAGTTGACTGGAAAGGACAATGAAGAGTTTTGCAAAAAAAAAAAAAATAATAAATTTTCCTCTGAGCTATGCAGTGAGACAGAAGAAATGTTTTTAAGGCTTTCATTAAAGAGCTACTAAAATTTCTCCTTAAAATTCATATGATCTTCTGGGGAACACAAATGTCATCATAAGTGAGATCAGAAGTGAAGAATGACCATGCGAGCACAGAGCAACATTAAATCGTGAGGAAAGGAAAACACAGAATCCTAAGTAATGATTAACTATTTATATTTAGTCAAGAGTTAATGTTATTTTTAAGTTACATCTTGGGCCACACTAAAAATTCAAATATATCATACTGACTGGCCTGTGATAAAAAAGAAAGTTTATAATTGCTTAACTAACTCTTAAAATTAATATTTAGTTAGCAATCTTTTCAAACTATCTATCTTGTATAATCTAAGGCAGTCATCTAACAGGATCTAATAATCTAATAATGCGTCTCTATGAAAGAAGTCAAATACATGTTGAACAAAAAGAATGAAGGAACTTCAAAAATCTTCAGAAAACTGAATTAACAGCATGTGAAACTTAAATACATGATTTCTCAACCTTTTTCCCAGTGTGTGGTTATTCATCTGGTGAGTCTGGATATTCATCTTATGAGAGTAAAGGTATGAAAAATTAGTTTGTCTAGGTATAGACAGAAAACAAGACCTCTCTTTTCACAGGACAGAACAGAGACCAAGGTCTTTTACATATATAAACACGTGATAAAAAGCTGAAAGGTTTGCAGCAAAAAACAGTAGGTGGGAAAAAAGGAAGAGACATGGAGAGGAATCTACAATAGCACAGTGACATGGAAACATGTAGGAGGAAAAAAGGAGGAAAATATTAGAACATAAATTTTAAAATGCAATAGTATAAAGATAAAACCAATATGTTGGCAGCAACTTCATAGATCAACCTGTTAACATCTGATACCATAATATATTCAAGGCCGCACTGTCATATAGTTTTTCAGCTATTAGTAATCCCACATTTTGAAATAAGAAAATATAATGATAATTTTTAATTCTTTATTTAATTATTGCATACATTTTCAAGGTTTTAAATCCTCTTTTTGGTAATGCTTTGCTCTTTCTTAGTGACATCTCTTTGGATTAATTGACATGGGCAAGCTTTATACTCATTCTGAGTGTAAAGGACACAGGACATAGGTCAGTCACATTTCCAATTGAATTAATAGTGTCAACACTATTAAAGCCAGCAGACTTGCTCATCTGCTATCAACTTCCATCATGTGGCATTTGAAGCTTGTCTCATTATTTCAGTGCAACTGGAGAAGGTTGGCAGTAAGAGAGGGCTGCAACATGCCTGGTCAACTGGAAATCCCCCTTCCTCTGCAGCTGTGCTGGAGACTGGGGATGGCAAACACAGCAGTGTCGTGTAGGCTGTTAACAGTGACAAGAACAAAAAAAAAGCTCTCAACCCTTCATTTGGTCTTACTTCAGAATGTTCCCAGTCCTGCAGCCTGTGTTTGAAAGCTGAAATATTCACCTAAATATCTACTTACATTTCTATGCATACAATTGATTAATTTCAGAAGTACTGCATCTCTTAGTACAGAAATAAAAGAGAAACAAACCTATAAACCTATGATCTGAACTCCCACCAGGTTTTGTGGTGAACATTCGCTGCAGTTTCCTTACATCATACACTGCCATTGATCAATGTTTCTCTGAGTTTTTTCTGATTTGCAGTATTTTTTCTTTCTTGTGGAGGAAAAGCCTTTTTCCAACGAGTAAAAGTTATTATTTTCTTTCGAATCTGGCAGTATAAATGGCATTTTTAACTTCAGCTGATTGCTATGTTTTTTACTTTTAAGTAGCTGCAGAAAAATAAGCTGCCTTAGGCTTTCCCTAAATAATCATATTTACATCTGTCAGGTTGTCACTTTAAAGCTATCCAGATTGGCAGGGAAAAAAAAAGTTGCCCCCATCTGATAGATACTTGACGACTTCAGTGAAAAAATGGATTCACTCCACTGAATAGCTGACAGATACCAACAAGATAAAAAAACCCAAAGATTCTTACTGGTAGCTTTGTGAAGGTAACAAGAATGGAAAGTGCTTGAAAGGTGACCTATCTGTGCACATATTTGCAATTCTTTGGACTCCTTGAATCTCCAAGACAAGGTGTTTCATTTTGGCATTGTTTATAATATTCAACTTCACATCAGACTCATAATTGTAAATAAAGACAATAGAGAAAATAAGTCAAAATGGTATTATTTACCATTTTAAGCTTTTTTTAATTGTATTTCTACTCATTAAAATTGCTAATGTTAATTGAACTTGTTTTACCAACACTAAAATATATGACAAGAAAATTCATAATTTTCAAAAGAGAATGATGCAATGTAACAGATATAAAATTAACTCTCAGGGAGCCTAAAAAAATTAAATATTCAAACAAGGAAAATATAATAACTTCATGCACCTTCCCAGGCATGTTTTCATTAAGTGATGTGTTCTGAATTTATGTTTATTCTTAAAAATCATTAATAACTGTATTATTGAAATTAAAATATCAAGAAAAAATATTCTATTGTGTAAAGTTTTTAATTTAAAAGTTTCTAATTTAAAAGTCTTTATTAAAAATTTAATACAAAACTAAAAAATAATTAGAAAATCTCTAACAGCTCTGTTCTAATACTTTATGGGCTTTGGATATATTTATGCATCTTTCAGCAGCCAATTTCACAATAGCAAAAGGACAACCCTAAAAGTGAAATAGCGTATCTTTTTATGCTTAGAGTAAAAAAAAAAAAAAAAAAAAAACAAAAAA
>VWYO01015456.1:33852-62987 GCA_013400275.1 Rhadina sibilatrix | reverse complement strand
AAAAAAAAAAAAAGACACTGTGGTTAACAATATCAGAAAACAGATCTGAGCAGGGTGCAACAATTTGAGACAGTGTTACACCCTGGCCTTGGTAAAGGTGTTTATTGATAGTTTTTTTCTTTAAGGCAAAAGCAATTGCAGTGCATAGGCTACATTTAGATACAACTGTATCAACCTCAGTTAAATGCTTGGACAAATGCCACGCTATTGTGGGAGCATTGCTCTATCTATTCACAAAAAAAAAAGATCATTCACTTTTTATTAGTATTGAGTTATGACTGACCTTCACACAAATTTCCCCCAAAGATCCTTAATTAAAAAATCAAACCACTAAAAGAACTTATTAATGTTTAATTAATTAATGCATTTACTACACAGCAGCATAGAAATAAATTACTTGAAAAAATATGACTCATCTGTATGTTATCATCAGGTGAGTAAGCAGTATTTCACAAAATCTATGACCCTTTAAAAGAACATTCAAGACAATTTTGTAAAAATGCAATCTATCCTGGTAGCTAACAATTTGCCAGCTGCTTGCAGTTTATTTTGATTCTTTTAGAAAAAAAAGAGTAGCTGATTCAAATAATCTATCCTGTCAGATGGTACATTGTCATATCCTTAATTTATGTATCTCACATGCATATAGACTCTATGTGTAGAGAAAATTCTGAGTACAATTAATAAACAAAATTTATTAAAGAAAAGAAGAAAAAAATCCACAGCTTCCTAGACAGATAAACTGCTTATCTTGATATAGCATAATAATCCTTTTCCTTGAATTTCAGATGTTCATGAAAGATGATAGAAACTGTGAGGATTAACTCTAAAATAAAAATATTGATTCTGGAATGGCAAATATTAAAACCTTTCTTTCTTAGATGAAGAACAAATCTACTTCAGATATGCCATACCTTATGCTGTCTCCTCTCCCATCATAATTCTCACCAAGTTAAGCATCAGGCTATCCTGGTTAGTCCAGGCTATATGGAACACCATACTACAAACATTTGTGACCCATGTAATTAATTAATGAATTAATTTCATGTAATTAAAGAAATATACTTAAAAGAATCTATAAAGATATTCTATAATTCTACCATCGATAGTGATGAGGTTCCTACACGGTTTAATTCAGGTCTTTTCAGAACGTGTCGTAACTGCTCTGGGAGAAAAAGGAGTACCTGACCTAAGAGACAGTGCTCTTATCTTCCAACACAAGCTACTCCAAGTGAGGCATACACTCCCCATAATATAAAGCCTCTCTACAGGCAAGGATTTAATAGAGATTGGTAACAACACTGCCTTCTATGCTTTGCCTTTCACAGTATGTTCTCATCCCACTTTTGGTCATTTGCACTGGAGCTCAAATCTACATTGGGTATCTGCTAGCAGCATAATACTGAACCTGCTACATTTCTTTCTCGTGGAAAGCAAGACTTTCTTATTGCACACAAAAAGAAATATATCTAATACTTGTTGATGCAGCTGATGCTCAAATTTAGATGTACTACATGGTCATTTGAATGACGGCTGATGTTGTATGGAATTGCTATAGGTACAATTGCTGCAGGACTCTAAATAGTGCTTATCATTTCTTTTTCAGTCCACTAAAGAAAGAGATGCTTTCTTTTTCTTAGTATATAACACTGTTTCTTTTGTTTATAATCTTTTATGCATTTTATTTTCTTGCTTCAAACTGTATACAATGAAAGAAGAAACAATGTTTCTTTGCACCTCCTTTGTTTTGGAAACCAGAATTGTTTAATACCAAAAGGAAGTGTTCCAAATTAAGAACTAGGTCCTTATCCCATACACGTACATTAAACAGCACTTCATTCCTAAGGAGCCATTGACTTTATTTAGATTATTCGGCAGGATGCAGATCTGGATGCTGCTGGAACGTTAAGTGCCTGTTTAAAGTCTGTCCTACACAGAGGAGCATGCAAATTCATTCAGACTCAACAAACAGGAGAGGTACTGTTCTGAACTAGAAACACAGCAATAGCCTTTCCTTCTATACCATTGCAGCAATGATAAAGAAAAACATTATCATCAAATTATTTAAAGATTATTTATTTAAACAGATTAAAAATTACTTCTACTGTAGCTACTTGCCTGTAAAATTTAACAATACTATTGTTCCTCAGTTACAAATTTTATTTTTATGCTTAAAGAGTTTATTCTCTGAGGCATTGAGTGTCAGTTGCTAATGAAAACCCTTGCTTTGTAGAATTCAGGTAAAAGAAAGATAAATGGAGTCAGTTATCTAGAATGACAGAAAGAACAAAAAAAAATCAACCAAACAAAGTAAAACATAAGAAAAACAAACAAACAAACAAAACTTAATAAATCAGGAATAATACTGAGGGGAAAAAAAAAAAAAAGAAAGCCTGTGGGAGTTGTGTGATTATAGTATACAATCAAGGCAGATGATTCCAGATAATTCAAATTACCTGTGACAAAAGGACAGTCAACTGTCTGTGAAATGCCAATCATCCTTAGTTGGCATGAACCTACTGCTAAAAAACCTAGTCCTAATCCCAAAGGAAATCAGGGTAAAGTGCTCAAAAGTCACTACTCTAACAGTGACACTTCCAGGCAAAAGAAACTCCACATCAACACACTAATATCAATCAGTTATCGAGTTATGCATTGAATATGCAAATACCATGGGGGAGTTTAACTGGGGAAGCAAATAATCCATTATCTTCTACTGAGCCTTTGCAAAATTAAGAGAAAAACTGTAAGAAAAAGCCTTGCTGTGAAAAGGGGAAAAAAAATTAATATGCATTTCATGACGATATTTAAATAACAAGTTCAGCAGGATATTACAGATATTACAGCAGAATAATGAAAGCAGTATTTCTGAGTGATAAAATCTTTTAATAAATAATGTCAGAATGGTGTTGGTGGAATAATGGTGCCACAGTGTATGTTGCTAATTGAACGACTACAGCTTGAGCTTGAACTCATAACTTTTTTCTATCCTGGCTGCTGGATGTCCCATCTATTGAAGAAAAGTGCAGCCTGATTGGTAAAAGGAGCATCTATATTCCACATAAAGGATACAGAGCTGTATTAGCAAACTGCATTTGTTCAGCATGAAACAGTCAGAAGCTAATGTCAGATTTGTCATGCAAATAAACCCAGACTCTATGGAGACTATAGGCAATGTGTTCCTCTTGATTCAGAGAAAAGCTCTGAAGAATTCACCTTGAGATATTCATCATCATGAGAAGGATAATTTGATACATTTTTTCATTAATCTTTCACACTCTTTGCACTGCTAACATTCTACCAATTTATTTTTCATTTGTTCTTTGTATCTTTTTATTGTACTTGTTTTTAGAGACACAAGTATGTGGCAACAGCAGCAGTTAAATAATAAAACAGACATAATAGCATTAACAAAGCTTTTATATAAACAGATATCACACTACTATGCCTCACAAGATTTAACACAAAAATTGTATGATTATTTTATTTAGCTCAAAGGGAGACCAGAATGTTTATGATAGTTTCACGTAAATCTTGAAAATGTCTCTGCAAAATATAATTAAAGTATATACAAAAATGTCTGTAGAAATGAATACTAAATATTTTCTATTATTTTTGTACCTATCTCCTAATATTAAATAAAAATTTTGCATTATAATAGCTCAAACACCTACAGTATTATTCTATATTCCATTATTATACAACTTTACAGATCTTCCAAATAACTGTAGTTTCTCATGCACAAAATTCAGCATGATGCTTAAATAAGGAATCTGACACATCATGTAAGAAGAGTAATACATAAACCCCATTATCCCACTGTTCCATCTCTGTTAACATGATATGCTGTCAAAGCTTGTGACCCTCACAGCATTCCTTAAGTCTTGTGCTGGGCAACCACAGGAAGGATTCCCAGCAACAGAGGTTAAAAGGTAACTCCTCTACCAGGAAAGCCCTGCCATAAGTATCTTACCAACTCCACAGACAATACTCAGATAGATAACTACATTGGGGTATCTGTACTCCCTGCAAAAACCACTGCTCCTGTCATTCCTCCCACATTCCACAGCTCCAACACCCATGGGTAAGTGAAGAGAAACAGTACTGCAGTCATGCATATAACTTATTATTATCTGATTGCTATTTCTTAGATGATTATTGCTAATATTTACTCACAAAAAGAAACATTAAAATACACTTAGCGCTAACAGTATAAAATGAAATACCAATCCATGGGAGCAAAGGCATACAGATGTGTGTATGCACCTGCACACACATACACACAGCACTTTTTCTTTTTAAAGAACATCTTAAAGAAGAAATAAAAACTACTTACACCAGAATAGAAAGGCTCACCAGACACACAGATCACATCCTGCTCCTGGATCATCAAAATATCTTTGGCTAAGTGCAGTCGCACTTTGAAAGGCTCCTGGTTACCATCCTGCAGCAAACAAACCCCTGTCTTTGTCTTCAAAGGAGGGAATAAAGAGAAAAAGTTATTTTCAGTCAGCACTTGGAATTCTTAGAAGTGGTATTTTGAATAAGAATACTTGATAGATAGGTACAGTCACCATAAATATGTTAACAAATACCCAAAACTATTTTCAATGATCCCTGTATTTACTGGGTTTGAACTACAAGAGAACAAATGTTACAATAGTAGATAGTAAAGGCAATAGTAATAGTAGTTACTATTTACAGTAGTAAATAGTAAAGGCAGATTTTGCAATAATAAGATGCTATTTCACCCATGATGATTTTGTGAAGCTCCTTCCAAATTGCTTCAAATCACCTGTGTTCTTATTTTCTGGCTTTTCATTAAATGATGATACCCCACTTGGACATGGAATGAAAGCTGATCCTCCACATATTACACCATTTTTGACATAGAAACATGCACAATGACACCTCCAAACTAGCCAGATATGAGTACCAACAGCTACATGAACCCATTTGTGGGCTATTTATTCCTTGTCTGTGAAAACAACATTGATTTTACTTTTTTATGTTCCTTTTCAAGTGAGGATGCAGAGCTAAGAATAAGAGAAAATAAATCAAATATTAAAACTCCCTGTAGTAACTTAGTTCTCACTCCATTTCTGTTTTTTACATTTATGGCTAAATATCATGAATACTGTAGGATTCTTCAAGATATAATAAATGATTTTTCAGCAATTAACAGTGCCTTTGCAGTAGGATACTGCTTGTACTATCTTTTGGGGCATTATACATTATACAACTGAAAAAGTTGGCACATGAAAGTACCATCAGTATTTAATTTTCCCTGAAGATTATGTTGAAAATAGCACTCTTTGTAACACTGTCAATGGACAAAATTCCTACTGGTAGAACTTTTTTTTTAATATGAGAAATCTGCTTGCAAACAATCTAAAACCTCAGCCTTACAAGTAATTTACCAGCATAAGTACTTGTACAGATAAATAGATAGATAGAAATAGAAATAGAAATAGAAATAGATATAGATATAGATATAGAATATAGATATATAGATACAGATACAGATACAGATATAGATATAGATATAGATATAGATGCAGATATATACACATATGTATCTCAGAAGAAAAATCACATATAAAAAGTATGGAAAACCTTTGACTTATCAGTGCCAATAATAAAACCTTCACTGTCTTCACAGAGGTCAGATTTCAATCCACCCCCTGTAAAAAGTTGACTTAGGAGGAGATCAAGGGAAGAAAAGTATTTCTCTGAACTTTAAGTGCCAAGGTTGACCTGGCTGAATCTGAGGGCTCTTTCTCAGACAAGAGTTTAAAAGAGGATTTGGAAGAACTCCCCATAATGTGCTCTTACATCCATAGCATGGAGAGAACAAACACAAATATGGAACTGACAGTAGGCCACTGGCAAAAGAGAAGTTTAAATCTCTCCCACAAGGCTTTAAAAGAGGTGGAAAGGTTGAGGACAATCCTTAAATAGCTCTATACAATGTTCTCCACTGACAAACTGTTCTGTCACTTCTGCTCCATACTCAACACTCAAACTTTGGAAAATGTTTTTTCTTGGATGCCAGGAGCAAACACTGGCATCCAAGTCAGCCATCACTTTGAAAGTGTCTCTGACATTGCTTTATTCTTTTTAATCTAGGTAAGAAGAAGAAAAAAATGAAAGAGCTCTATGCACTGAACTTACAATGAGGTCAGTCAAACTTCTGGTCAACAGTCATCTTACACCATTTTTCTAATATTAAGGTTTCTTTTTTGGGTTTTTTTTTGTGAACAGGATAAGAGAGAAACTGATTAACGTGGACAGACAAAATAAATGGATCACAGGAGATAGGTTTTCAATACCACTGAAAAATTCTTTCATATCATACATAAAATGTTACAATATAAAAATAATGAGTGGTTATGTCCTTGGAACTTCTTTACACACTAAGATGCCTCCTCTCTCCTTGGAGTTGTGAGAGAAGCAGTAAGTGACAATGGAAGTTGAACAATGTGGATTGTAAATAATTATGGTCAAACAAAGGGGCTAGCACTTAGAAAATGTTCTTCTTATGCAGCAAAGTTTGCAACATGCCTTATCTCCTCCCTGGATAACTGGCAATCGAATAAATTCTGCCTCTCATACACAGAGTTGGTATACCAACTCTGCTTTACTTGATTGCACATTTCTGATTTGGTCAATAACCTTATAAAACCTCTAGAGTCTTTCTGCAAAAGCTGAGGGACTACTTTGTAGGAATTAGAGGCAATCACAGCAGGCACAATTAGACATTAGAATAAAATTAAAATTCAAGTCAGTTTCTAAATGCATATGAGCTGAGCTTATTCAGCCTGAACAAGCAAATCAAGCTTGGGAACGGCAAAATATTTTGGCCCTTGGAAAGATTGATCACACACACTCAGGGACCTTATTTACATCAGACATTCTAAAATGTAATGAACCACTTTACTGTTGTTGGGTTTTATGAAAGCTAGTTTACAATAGAGTTCAAAATTAAATCTTCAATTATACTACCTCCTTCCCTCTCCTACCTGACAGCTGCATTAACCACCACGTTAAGGAGAAGAATGTAGTTGAGTTTCATTAGGTAACTTCAAAAGAAGACCTTGAGAACAAAGACTGGAATTTAATAGTTTCATTTTTGTCTATTGAAACCTCTTTCTTGCTGCTTTCACCCACCTTCTTCAAAGTATTTCACAAACTGAGTAAAATAAAGATATTAGTTCCTGTTCCAGAGCTGGAAATTAAGGAAGACAACCTGTATATATACTTCCATGTAAACTGCTGTGCACGGCAACACTTTTTATTCATGTGGCCTCAGCACAATTGTTCTGATCAGCTGTACAGCCTATAGCTCTGCCCTCTCTTATATTTGAAGTGCTTAGATGGTGTGCAAGTGTGTGTGTATATGTGTGTGTGAGGTGTGGGAGTGCAGAGCTGATACTGGCTTTTCTTCCTGATACCAATTTTTAGGAGATTCCATGGGAGGCTGTGCTAAAACTTTTCCCTTCAAGCCTTCCCCATGTCACTGGCAGAGGGCTGAGCCCTGCTCCTGTCTTACAGCAGTAAGACACAAAACAGCACATTGGCTGAGCTGCTGGGCGATGCAAGGCATCCCCTTGTGCTCCAACGTGTGATACACTGCATCACCTCACAGCAAACATGCAGAGAGAAGCAGAGTTCAGCTGATAACTGTTTGTTAAGCCAATAAACCTTGACTGAGCTCAAATCACCAAGAACATCACCTTATTTATAGAGTTGGCCTCCTATGCTGCAAAGATGGGAAGAAAACTGAGTGTTTGAAGCTGCACATTTCTTATGAAGCGGAGGAGGTGTGTTAAGGAATGCATATGAAAACATTGTAAAGAGGTGAAAAAGAAAGAGTTTCCACATGAGAGAAGAGCCTGTGGCTTCAAGCAAAGAGTGATGGAAGAAGGTGGTGGTACCTAAGTAACAGATGCAGTGAATGTTGCACCCACACAATGCTGCCTCTGACATCTCAGTCAACACAGTTTTAAGCTGAGTTAGGTAAGAACACTGATGTGGCAAGAGCTGATGTCCTGGGAACTGCTTACAGTTCCTGAACTAATATAATTACAAAGGGGCTGAAAATTGTCCTCCCTTTGCTTCGTCACACCAGACTGTGCTGAACTTTGTGCTTCAGGTCACTATCAGAGAACAGTATAGGTGAGCAGAGCCCTTAAGGCAGACTGCTTTTCCAGAGAATATGGTCACACTCTGATCATTATTAGCAACAAAGAAAAAAGGCCACTTAAAAATTATATCCCGAGTTACAGCACATTATCCATAGCAACTATGTAAAAGATCTAGCCTAAAGATTCTTTTCCTAAAAGGAATTAATAAATTCTTACATACCAAAACAAACATTCCATTTGTTAATATTCACAAACATTAAAGAAATAATTTCAGAGAAAATACACAAGAAAACTACAGATTCTACATGTATACTAGTAGCAGAGTACCTACAAAACACATACCAAAATGTGTCTTCAGGAGAGACATCATTAAAGTTACCTGCTGATTTAGAAGCCAATTTCCTGCTGATCTTCAATTTTAATTATTTTTTTTTTTTAATTTATCTGGCCTCTACAAGACTGCTTGTAGATTTTCTGTTGATTTTCTTTTCATTTTATGTCTTTGGGTTTTTTCTTGTCATTTATGACAAGGAAAAAAAATTCTGAAACAGTCCCAATGTTTTGTTCTTAAAGAGAGTTTCTCAGTCTTTCAGGCAGTTGTAAATACTCATAATTAATTTTAGAGACATGGCTATATCTTCTCCATTATGCTACTTTATCTACGCCTTTGGCCCAATAGTAATAAAACAATTTATTTTGCTTTGCTTCTCATAGTTTCATATCAGCAGGAAGATTTCAACAAACATCCCAGAATAGTTGAGTCCACGAACAAGTGGAAGAAAGAAAGAAAGAGGGAAAAAAAAAAAAAATCTCAGCACATTTTCTATGCAAGGTGACCTGGATTTTTAGTTTCTGCTTTGACTGTTATGTCCTAAAATAAAGTAAGCCTCTGCAATTTGGTTTTAAGCCCTGAAATTTATTTCTACTATCAAGAACATGATAGCAGTAAGGAGAACGGGTTACAAAACTGCCTTAAATGTGTACCTAGCTCCTTCAGATTAATATCCACCCTTTTGGATGCTTATTTGAACTGAGGCTGACCTCTGAGTATTTGGAGATATGCCTGTCACTGCTTCATAATCGTAAGTATAATAATAAAAAAGGAAATTGAATCAGAGGTTTAAGGACATAATGGCATTGGATTTAAGGAGGTAATAGCAAGGCAGGGATATGTGTCAGAACCATATATGGGATGCTTTTTAAACAGTCCAGCTACACATTCTGCGGAGGTATTGCTAGCTTAAGTGAAAAGCACTTATATTGTCAAAAACTGGAATGCAGCCCAGACACACAGTGATGTGTTCAGCTTGTCATTCAGAGCCTCTTCAATCAGATACCAACATTTTCCAATCCAAGGGACAGCAAGTCCATTCCTGCATATGAATTGTACACTCCAGTCTGAAGGAACTGCAGAAAAATTCTGAATGTCGACTTGAACTTATTTTAATTTGATTTGTCAGGTATTTGCCAGGTAAGTATTTGTTGTGGTATTCTTTCTAAGTGATTTTATTGAAAGAATGAATTCTTATAGAGAAAGTCCTTGCTTCATACAGTCTGCAATACAAAATGTAAATTAGGCACTTGGAAAAAAATATATTTACCTAAATATGTATATATATATAAGCTTCTTACTAAGCTAAGGTACTTTTTCAGAGCAAAAATTTTCTTTTTCTTACACTGTAAGGATGCCACTTTGATGTCTGAATTGCCAGTGAGCTTACTGTGACTATGGAGTTGAACCCAAGAGGTAATATAAAATTGAAGGCTATTGAGAGAACATGTATGTTTCTTCAAATTTACTTTACCTACTACATGACATTCTAACAGATATTGTAAATTACTAGCCATTTCCTATCGTATGATTTTGGGACTAAATCATGAGCTGAAGCTTCATTTAAGAAAAATTCCAGAAAAATCCCACAGTATTAGAAATCTCAGTATTGCTGTTTACCAGGATTAATAAACAAAGGAAAACAGCAGCTTAGTCTGAAATGTGTAAATCAGAAAATGGCATAAAGGTGACTAGAAACAGATCATAAAAGTATGTAGCAATATTTAGGGAAGAAATTCAGGAGAAAGTTAAATATGGCTTAAAATTTAAAACACATTTTGTTGCAGGAAAGCCCCCTCCCAACTAGATGGATGTTGAAATAGAGGTCACTACTGCTTTGAATAGCAGAACATATCAAATTATAAAGCTTGTGAAGTCTACAAGAATATTTATAGAATTCATAAAGCAAACAGTTTACCAATTCAAATTAATCCTTCAAAGAAACAATGGACACTACTGTGAAAACAAATGAATTGAGTGTAAGCATAATGAATGGGGTATTAACTTAAATAACTTAAATAAGTTTGATATTATATTGGACAGAGGCGATGGGAAGCCAAGCTATTAGAAGTAAGGAATGAGATTTCAAAAAGTTAGAAAGCTGCTAATGCAGCTTTGTTCATAAAATACATGGAAAATATGAATTTTAAAAAAAAATTGCAGGGGAAAATGTTCTAATGCATTAATCATCCCATGTCTTCAACTTCAACAGAAGATACTTTCACTGCAGAGGACAGTATTATGTCAGAGACTGAGGTTATCTTCCAAGAGATAGTTTTCAGAATATAGAATAAGGTCAAGTGAGTACAGGAGAGCGTTTTAAGAACCCAGTGACTGTGATTTATGCTCTTGTAAAGTTCAAAAAGCTCGGGATAAAGGGTAAAAGAGAAGCTGGATAGTCTCATGGTTTAGAAATTGTTAAATAGAAGAATCAACAAAATGGATATATTTGCTGATCAGTGAAGGAAAAGAGCATGGAATACTGAGTAATGAAATATGAAACAGGTGAAAAAATCCCCACAAGTAGCAAGCAGAGAAACCACACACACACACACAAAAATTTAAAATTTACCTCTTCAGATACCAGGTAGTTTCCATTAAAAAAAAAAAAAAAAAAAAAAAAAAAAAAAAAAAAAGTGTGTATGTATGTGTAAGATCTCCTCCTTTTGCAATACCATTTGAACTGTCTAGCATGGAAGTTTTTTTCTTGCAGAATAAAAGTACTTTAAGATGCCTTGAAAGGCAGCACAGCCTGAAGATAAGATGCTTGGGGGAGAAAATAATGATTAGGATCCTGGAAATCACTTTGAGATTGCAAAAAAACTCTACCTGTTTACATATCTGTGTTTAATCTCTCATTATAATAACCCTAACTGGTCCAATCAGATCTGCTGTAGGAATTTAGGCACAAAGTGCACATGCAGGTACCTATAAGGAGACAAGACCATTTCAGTGTCCAAATCTCAAACCAAATCTCACTAGTAGACACTAGAAGAAATTAGGGATGCATGAAAGCATCACTACTATGAAAGAACTAAGGTTCCCTCAGAGACCTCCAGTGCACTAGAGCAGCAGTTAATTAGAATGAAAAGTGGTTTAAGGAAAAAAAATGGAGTATGTCATGGACACCATGAAAAACATGCTGTAGCTGCTGCGCATCTATGTGGAAAATTTTGGTTTTGTGCTAATTGAAACTCAGCTCAAACCATTTACTGCCATTACTAAGGATGGAAGTACCAGCAAGAATCTGAGCTGCATTGTCCAGTTTGGGAGAGCGATCTCAGTTCTTCTGCAGTGCAGTGACTACAGCAGTGGGGTATGCAGATGAAAGGAAACAAAAAGGGGAAGAGGAAGATCAAATAGTCAAGATGCTTCACAACAGCTTTTATTGCCATTATCAAAAACTTCTTAGTAACTATTCTGGCATAGAAGACTACAGATATTTTTCCCACATATATAGTAGGATTGAGAATTGGATACAATAGGGGATGGAGGGGATAGAAGCCTGAAAGTTTTAAATGCACAGACTAGAGAACCAATTAAACAAAAATAACTGGAAGAAAGACTACAGCTACTTTACGTTTTGTGTCAATATTTGAAATAAATAAATATCAGCAAAATCTTTGAGGCTTGAAGTGACTAAACTATTGCCAAAGATGTGCCAAGGTGGAATAGAACCACAAGCTAATTAAGAGTGTAGTGCCACAATGCTCTGTTCCTCAACTAATACCATCACTTTCATAAGAAGCTCAAGAGCTAGATGAAGCTTTTTTGACGAATCTGGCAAATTTTAAGGTATGAAAAAGATTTTATTAAAAGTAATAGCTGAAAAGTATATATTGGGACTTGAAATACCTGACAGAATGGATGATTACATCTCATACTGATTTCAAGTGAAACATTTCATTAAGTAATTACTTAATACTTGGATGGATGAGATTTAAAGTCCAAATAACACCCTGCCCAATTCCATCAGTCTATTGAAAGTCCATTTCTCCAGGCTCAAAGGACCACAAGACCACAACAGCAGGTGGGAACCCAAATTAGGGACTCAGAAAGAGTCACCCAGTCTGGGTCCCCTGCCAGGTCTGTCCTAGAACAGCTTCAGTTCCAGTGTCCAAGTGTGAAACCCATTATGCTGAGAAAATGCCATAGCACCTCTTGGAGTGAGCACAGGTCAGTGCCTGGGAGCGTGGGATACACAGTGGAATGCAATTTTGGATTGCACAAGGCCTGTAAAAATATATATGGATACACCTAGTGTGTATGTGTGCTCTGCCTCCATATGCCTCCCGGGGATACATCTTCACCCTCATGACTCTTCTGGACCTGGGCAAACAGAGCTGCAGCAGCCTCCCCTCCCTTGGGCTTTTAGATCTAGTTCACTGTATTTTCCCTCAAACAAAAATCAAAGCAAATGATGAATTACAGTGATAGTGCTAAGGTTTTAGTTAAAAATTACACTATGTGCAAGCATAAGGCTGCTGATTATTTATTATAGATGCAGGCATTTGATGAAAATAGGTTGAAAATCTGTATTTTATTAACTTCTTTTTGGGAAGAAAGAGATAGACCATAAGTCTCAGAAGTGACAGCACTGATTCTGTGACACAAACCCCATTTTACACAAAATATATAAACTAAATGAGGTTGAATCCACCTCATTTAATTTTATTTAGGGTGGGTGGAATCATCCCCTCTTTCTTTTGTCAACTACAGAAGCTCTGGAAATCAGCTGGTTTTTAAAAAGCTAAATTTGAAATCAATGCCTCCATTAGAAACTAGATACAGAATGAAACAAAACTGTCAGTGTACTTTCACTGTAAAGGCTAAGATAGGACTCATATGCCAAGTTGTCTTTCTGTGGCTGCTCTTGTCATTATATCTCTTGGACACTGAGTGAAGTTAATTACCACTAAATAGCCTATAGAGTTTAAAGAATAACAACAACAAAAAAAGATGAAAATAATATTTATCTTCCTCTTTACCTGAATAAGTGCATTCATAAATAAATAATAATAATAAAATCAAAGCCAAAATGCCCTAATAACATGCTTTAACTCTTGGTCAGCCATGAAGCAGTTAGGACTGCATGATCATTGCAGGCTCCTTCCAACTGAAAATATTCTATTTGAAAAGCCAAACCTCAAGATTAATAAGAATGCTTTCTTCCATACAAATAATCTGGGATATAGTGCTATAGAATTTACACCGTGCATGCATTTTCTGAGGTATTAAAGCCTGAATATATACTATCCTGGAAAAACATCACAGTACTCTTTCCCAAAGGCAAGGCTCATTTTAATATTATGTTTTGACCCTACTACTTTCAGAATGCTGTCATGATGTAGTGTTCTTTAGTCTGCTTATTTTCTCTTCTCCCCTAATTTATTAAACTGATTCTCAAGTCACAATTGGTTTAGCTGCAGTTAGTTCTTGATTTTAGTGCTGTTCCAATCCCTTCATTTCAATTTTTTCACAGGATCACGGTCACACTTAAAGTTCTAGCCAGGTGGAACTGTTTCCAGTTCTACCTTCCTAAATGCTGTTTGTGATTTTCAGTGTACAGGTAATTGTCATGATTTTTTAATTATAATAATGCACAAAAATCATTACATAATTTGCTGTAAATAGTTCTCACTCTGTCTCAAATTGATGAAGTTGTTAAAATCACATTAAAGCAATTGTTTATAGACAATCACTGAGTAAATAAAAAGCACTTGTTAATGTCTACAAATACATTTTATTTGCTTTCTTTAAGGCAAATTAGTATAAACACAGAAAACACTTCCCTCATCTCTAGCGGAGAGAGACTGAAGTACTTTGCATTTACATTATGAAACTAATTCTAGGCAAAAATTACTCTCTTACCTCACTAAATCTGAATGGAATTGCTTTTCATTTTGGCCATCTTTACAGCTTCCCTTCTCCCCACCCACCTTTCTCCCATACTTCTACACTTCCCCCTTGATTCTGCTGAACAGCACCAGATAGATTCCTGACTCCACATGATGTTTTTCTTCATGTGCAGGCTTTCAGATATAAACAACTCAAGAAGAGCCGAGCTCACACAAAATGTAGTTGCCTGCACCTACCTTGTGCCTAAAGAGGTAAATGGGAACAGAGGTGAAGTCTAGCAATGAATACACTTGCGCAAATTTTTTCATCTTCTACTACAAAGCCTGTTTGACACCATGAACTGATCAGGTGAATAACTTATATTTGACTATATAATTCCTAAAATTTCAGGGGAAGAAAAAAAAAGGGTAAAAAAAATTATCTTGGATATAAAAAGGACTAAAAATTCATTGATTTTCATTCTACTATTGTTTGAAAACGAAATCTGCTCCTACCTCTTCACAGGCGGTCCTGAAATCCATGTGCTATGACACAGCAAGTGATATTTGTCTAAAATGGAGAGAAAGATTCCATTAGAATAAAAAAGATAGAGCAAAACATAAAAGTTATCTGTCTAAGATGAGCAACTGCACTTCTCTTTGCTAGGTCCAGTTATAGCCATTGCTTTAAAGGAGAAATTATCAAAGTTGCCAACAGGATTAGGAAGATGTTAGAAGTTGTTCTTATAAATTACACAACCTGGCTTCATTGAATATCATCAAAGGAATACTTGTGTTCCCACCACCTCCTCCCTTTCACAGGACATACAATATACTTTTCTTATTGCAAGTGTAAATTTCTTTCTTTTTGTGTCTTCCAATTTTTGTTTCATAAGTAAGAGCATACTCAAAAGTAACAAAAACAG
Source organism: Rhadina sibilatrix (assembly GCA_013400275.1). Taxonomy (NCBI): domain Eukaryota; kingdom Metazoa; phylum Chordata; class Aves; order Passeriformes; family Phylloscopidae; genus Rhadina; species Rhadina sibilatrix. The sequence continues at coordinate 47,746 of VWYO01015456.1, read as the reverse complement.
AGACAATTAAGTGTTGCTCTTCAGAACACTCCCTTCTCTTTTGAAAAAACGTTTTTTCTCTTCTAATTAAAAACCATCACTCACCAGTACCTTTTGTCTCACATTAATGTACCTAATCTCTCCACAGAAGCTGCTGTCATTTAACAGTGTGCTTACTTCACAGAAATACTTATGAGTTGAAAAACAAATGTTAGAAAAGTCAGAAATATGTGGGAGTGCTGGCAAAATGTCACACAAAATCCTGTGATTATTACTTTGCCTGGCCTTTACTTAAAGTGTATTTATCACCATGCACACTTATGCATTCATTTATTTGTGTGATAAAGCCACTGGAACAGGATGTTAGCAGAGGCCACTAACAGTGTCCTGCTGCTGGATCTGCAATAGAAACACTCATGCATCAGTCAGTGACATTTTCCTGAAACACAAAACAGTCCTGGGCAAAACAGCAGCTTCATTCAATGGCTGTAAAAAAACCAATCCTGTAACAAAATTCTCTCCATCAAGTATTTTATTACTATTTTGTATTAATTATGTGCTTGCCATTGTTGGTATGGGTATAGTACTCAAAGTTCCAACACAAAGTTGGCACCATTAGCATACGTTTAAAATAAAATTTAAAAGTCCTCATATACTAGAAAAAATTTAACTCCTAATACTTACAATTAAACCTCTTAATAGCAATAAATTCTTTTTGTTAAGTTTCTTGATTTATTTTGCTGCCCTGAAGGCAGTTTTGTTGAACAGCACACATATGAGGTTAATGTTCTCTATTTACTGAGCTCTGCCTGGTTCACAGCCCGTGCTCTAGACTAATTTCTAGCAGAGATAGCCTAGGTTGGCTAGGTTACAATTCAGAAATTTAAAAAGGACCCATCATCATTCCTTCCTTATCAGCTTTATGCAAGCACCAAGATCCAATAACAAACTGTATCTGTAATTCTGCTATCAAAAATGCTCATAAAATCAAGGTCACTATTACTGTTTCAAAGACTTTCTTGCTGGTGGGTCAGTCATTGTGTTACAAAGAATGTTTCCTTGTGATCTATATGAGCTCTTTTTTCAGCTGAGTAAACTGAAGTCAAAAAGCAACTACTCACTTTAGCCAAATATTCCAAGGACTTAGCCTTCTGGAACTATAAGAGCATGCATCGTTGAAAAATAAACTGAAGTAATGCACAGTGCTCTCCTTTCTTGGGCCCTGGTTATGGCAGGTCACTAATTCCTACTGGAGTCAAAAATTTATTCCCTTGTGTTATGTTCTGCCTTATTAATAAAAGTTCTGCAAAGTTTGAGTTTGGGCAACTTTGGTTCCACAGCCAACGACAATTCCAGTTTCATTCTCTTTCAGCTATTATTTGATCTAAACCTTATCTAACCCTGTTCATTTTCATAACTCAGTATGACTCTGTTTTTATTCTTGGTTTTTAGGTATAATGCATTTATTTACTTATTTCAGAAATACTTGCATTATCAAAGAGAAAAAAAAATAATTGTTACTAATAAAATATTGTCTAAAATGTAAAGCTGGAGTTACACAGTTCTCAACACAAAATAAAATTCCTTGCAGAGAATTTATGCGTTTCTCAGGCAGGCAACATCTCAGTTACTAATCTTTGCAATACAGCTGCCACTGCTTCTGCTCCCCTCTATTTCCAACTGATTCTCGTCTGCAGCTGCACACAGAATGTAAGCCCATTATCAATGTTCTTTTCCTGACTATCAGCAATTTTATAACACTTGATATTTTACAAACAGCACACAGAAGGTTTGATTACAAAGTGCAGTACCTCATAAATCATCTCAGAAATGTCATTGTTTCCAGCATTTATACCCCAAACAAACACTCTAGATAATTAAATTACAGGAATACATATCATGCATCATGCAGAAATGTAATATCTTATGCTGGTAAAAGGCCCAATGATTACTAATTGCCTCCTCCTGTAATACATGAAAAAAGGCAGAAAATATAAACCTAAGTAATCACAAAAATAAAACGTTTGTAAAATGATAAACTGTGAAACCCAGTGCTTACAGATATCCGTGATAAGCTTCTGGCTAATCTCTGCAACCCCATCTCCAAATCACAGCCACTTTCACCTGAGCAACTTTCCAGCTCTCATAGGAGCTTCCTTCAGCCTTATTTTTTTTTTTTTTTTTTTCTGCCCCTCCCCACCATTAGGTTGCTCTGGGACAAACTGTGCTTCAGAGTGTAAGAAAGGAGCTGCCTGTGGCTTTGAATTGAGGAGGTGCAGAGGAAACAGCTCCAGGACAGAACCTGGTTTGGAGGCACAGAGGGAGGCATGAACAGCATGTATCACTCAAAGAGAAACGAAGGCTCCAAAAGCAGCCTTTCTCTAAAGGGGCTGGGAAGCACTGCAACCAAAGATACGTAAACAAGCAAGCTTTGAAAAGTTACTTGCCATCCTTTCAACTTGACTTGAAATCTGCATCTCCTCCAAAACTGAGTTATCAGACCTATTTAGGTCTGATAAATGCATCACTTCTGCTGATGCATGTAAAAGGAACAGTGTGTGACAGACAGGTTGGGAAGAGACTTTGACACCCCCTTGGCAGAAAAAGCAGTTATTCAACACTGAAGAAACATTTACCAAGAAGTATTTTTATGGCATTTATGTTCTAAAGGGAAATCAATGGCTAAAACATACCAGCAAAGACAAAGGCTATGGCAACCCTCAGAGACAGAGTTTCATTTGGGATAATGCACTGAGCACTTGAGCTATGCTCTGATCTTCTTATAACAAATCAGGTCATATTCCAGTGGTATAACAGATGTAATTTCACAAAGTACTTCCATGAATGAATACTCCAGTATACAATAATGAAATAAGATGGAAAGCAGAAAATTTCTTGTGCATACAACATCAAGAAGAGACTCTGTGAGGTGTAGGTGTAGGAAATACCACAACCCAAATGAAATACTACTGATAGTGAGAAACAATTCATTCTCAAGGTTACTCGTGCAAAGTAAGAATACAATAGTGTATGCACAAATAACAAGTGCAAGGAGAAATTATGCATTATCAAATGCAGCTTCATTTAGCACATGATATCACTTGTATATGTTCTACTTGATGGAGAGAAAAAGCAAGAAATTCTTATTGTCTGAAAAAATGTACTAAGTGCTAATGGGGAAAGAGACTAAAACTATATTTCAAAGACACAAATCAGTAACTACTTATGATAATACTTTACTACTAATTCTTGCCTTTTGAAGTCGTTCTGCCTCCATTCCTGCCAAAATATTTTGGGCTCTACATTGTAAAAATGCCTGAAGAAAATAGTATCTGTTGTTTTTTTGTGCGTTAGGAAATTAAACATACATATATTTGTAACTCTGCAAGGGCATTTTTTTTAGCAGTAATTAAAACGAAACTCCAAACATTCTCTACTATAAATAAAGTAGATTTAGAAATTATCCTTACATATAGCATAGCTAGCCCCTTGTGCTTTACAGGAAATAAAAATATTTCTGGAAAAAGAGAAACATTACTTCAAATCTGAGTTCCATGAACATATATTCATTCCATCCAGCTTGCCACAAGGTGTTTGGTACTGGAAGAGTGGTCAGAGGCATGCAGACACCACAGTAAATCAAAGAAGCAGTTGAGTAACTGGAGATTAATAAACCCTCATTCAGTTATTGCTTTCCAGCACACTTGAATTATATTTTGTTTGACCACTGAGTTACTTACGTTCAGTTAACATAATGATTTTTAGTAATTTACATATTGGACTCATTCGCTGAAAAATTTCTCAGCAAGCTGGCAACAGTCTCTAGATTCAAGGACTTCCTCATACCTCCTCATAAAGTTCAATACATGAAGGGGGATCTGCATATCCATTGCACAGAATTGCAGATTTAATAAATTAATGTAAGAAGAAGGATGCTCATGAAGCTGGAAGACCCTAAGCTGTATGCATCAATCTACCTGGATAGTGAAGGACCAAGATGAACTTTGGAATCAGCAAATCTGTGCAGTTCTTTGGCAGAGAGGAAAATAATTACCTGACAAAGCTTTTTAACAAAACGTCCAGCTCTTACCAAAGCTCACGCTTCAAAAGAATTGAAGTTGGCAATTAGTAGCTAACATGGTTTTTAATGTTTCGTTCTTTTTACCTTGGTTAAAACAAGTATGGTATTTATCTGTCAGTCATAATTTATTATTTTAGTGGCAAGTCTATTTAATACGCAAGCCAAATTAATAATTCACTCTATAAATAACAATTTTTTCCATAGTCAGTGACCAGAAGGCAGTATTAACTGAATGAATGCATCTTGGGCTTCTGTTTGTTTATTCAGTGCTGTTTGCATTAACAATTTTTTAGTGTTCCCAGAACAAACACCCACAAAATGACCTAACAAGTTGCCCAGTCTGCTCTGGCTTGGCAAAAGAAAACTATTGCAAATGGCAAAATAAAAAAAAATAAAATAAAAAAAAAAAAATAAAAAANAAAAAAACCAACCAAACAAAAGAACCAGAACAACACAACACACAATCTTTCAGAAAGAAAAGCAGTGTTAGAGGAGAATAATCTGACAACAGTGATATTAAACGGCAATGGGTTGTTGCTGCATGTCTTTATGGGAAACACACTATGGCAAACTGGAGCATGAAAGTTTGGCTCTGGGTCAAAGTCTGGAACACTGCTAGGAAAAAAAAAAATAAATCTTTTGTCTGGTTTCTCACTTCTCCAATGTTACCCTTTGGTGATTCAGTAGATGTGATGTGTCTAAATATAATTATGTACATGATTTCAAAGAGGACAGTGCACATGTCAGAGCCCAGGCTTGTACTAAATGTCTCCTTATTCCTCAGTGTTCTGGAGGCTGCATGAGCTGTGACATGATGTAGATTGTTGCCCTGTTCTTCCAAAGTTCTTCTAAAGTTCTTTTCAGCCTTCTGATGTTTTACTTTTTGTAATGGAGTTTCTCATGCACTTTTTATGTAAATAATGGTTGTTTTGCATTCCTTTCTGGAGGAGGAGAGAACTGATGGACTGTTGGTTTTACCAGTGTGGTTGGAGAGGACTATTTTCTTCTTCCAATCCATGGTCAATGTTGGAATTCTATTATTGAGGTCTGTAAATAAACTGCCCTTTTTTTTGCCTTGATGAACGACATCTCAGCATGAGAGTGTCGTTCATTCATGTCAAATTGTGACAGTAGGTAATTTCTCAGTTTTGTCTAAGTAACAGTGCCTTTTGTCAGAGACAAAGAGAAGTTCTTCTCTGACTATTCAGCACTGTATTCTGGATTTTCCCTCCATTATCTCTCAAGACAACATTTTCACATAGAAGACTGGCACTTCTCTGCCAAGGCAATTGTTTCAGACTCAAATGTAAATTTCATGCCCCTGGCATTATGCCTAATGCCAATAATTCAGTGAGACTTTCTACATTATACTGCATGTTTTGATTTCACTTAAGTTAAAATAAACAAGCCAAAAACATTGTATCAGTGCCCTAAAGGAGGTTAGAAAATAAATTAATGGTTGTAAATACTTGAGAAGTATTTGAGATTTTTAGATCCTTTATAAGCACATAAATACTTGAGAAGTATTTGAGATTTTTAGATCCTTTATAAGCACATGACAAATATATTTATACCTGCATATATAAATGTGTCATGTCCATAGTTAATTGCAGTTCTTGAATGAAAAAGTAATCAATCACGATGAAAATTTAAAAATCTGTACATCCTGCTTAAGAAAAAATCAAAATAATAATATGCAGTGAATAATGAAAATTGAAACCAGATTACATGAAGAAAGGATATGATATCAGACTTATTACAGATTATTGAATCAAAATAATATGTATGTGTTTTATGCCCAGTTTACAAGAGTATAAAGAAGCATAAATTTCCATTTTCTCAATTGACTAAAATTTTTCCCATATATCAGGGAAAATGCAAACCAAGAATTTCCAATAGATTTAACATCATTTCTGCTCATTTGATACAGTTTGAATCAAAAATGCTAGTACATCTTGATAGAGCTTGAACTAACAAGATAAGATAACTGAAAGAAATTACAAAATCTATTCTCAGAGAAATTCAGAAGTTTTATTAACTTCAATAAAAACAATAGGAATAAGTCATTTTTAATTGACATATGACAAAAAAAATAAAAAATTTATTTGAAATCCCATAGCCAAACCAATATTTCACTATGACCTTTCCTTATTTTGGTGAGATTGAAATTAGTTGACTAAGGTCAAAACTTTTTAAGTCTGTTTTATCATTAGATTTTATGAAATGATTCCTACCACTGAAAAAAATATTCCTATTTTATATTCACAAAATAAAAAAACTCTATTTTACATTACCAATGTATGTATCACAATATAACACATTTGTAATGGCACTAGACCTTGTCAGTCCTTCCCACTGAGATGGTTAACAGCAGCCCACTAAAATAACTCTCATAATGCATCTTTCAGTGCATATTTTCCTATTGTTATTTGGAGTTTGCTTTCTATTTAGAAATTGTCGCCATCACCAGTTTTGCAACTGCAGTCAGTTTCATTACTGAAATAGAATTGGGCTATCAGAGTGTTGGGTTATGGAATCAAAAATGTGTATCCTATTTCATCTGCAGAAAGCACTTGGGAGATGTTTTTCTTTATCTCTTGTAACTCTGGGAGGAGGGGGGTAGGTGCCTTCTGATAATGGGCCAGCTGTTAAAACCAGGTGGGGCAGTGTTTCTTATCTCTTTCACCACCATCCTCCCTCCAGGGGGATATTTTCTGCTAATGGGCCATTAAGGCTCACTAAGGACACAACGTATTCTATCATCCCTATTGCGAGATGCTCCACCCAGTGGGGGAGCCAACCATTCCTACCTAGATAAAAACTGAGACACAGGAATACAAGGTTGCTGGTTCCACCGGATTCCTGGAGGAAGACTGGACCCTTCTCACCATCACTGGACCCTTCTCTCTCAGGATCATCTCTGCCCCAACAAAAGCACATCTGCCACTCCAGGAGGACTTACCTTAGGACTGCTTCAAAACACCCTGACCAACAGGGTGTTAGGTTGTATTATTCCATTTATTTTATTTTTATCTTTTTTTTCTCTCTTCTCCTATTGAATTGTATCTCTGACTAGAAGTCTCACTGGTTTTGCTTTCAAACCAACACACAGAGGTAAAAACTTTTAGGGATAATGATTGTAAGCTACCAAAGAAGATGGGCAGAGAGGCAGTTGAGAACCTACAGAAGAAAATTGAGTCAGCAAAAGCTGGAAAAACAGAAGAAACCAGGTACTTATTTTTGGTAAACAACACTCTTTACAGAAACATTGAATTCAAATGACTACTCTCTGGTATCAGAATCACCTAGGTAAAACATCAGAAAACAAAAAAACAAAAAAAAAAACCAAAAAAACAAACCTGGACGTTGTAAGAGCAAGACCACAGATTTCCTATTTAAAGTGGACTAAGGCATCTGTGTTGCACTGCTGCTTAGAGAAACTGTTGTTTACTGTGTCAGGTCATTGACCCTTGAATGTTACTGTTCTTCTTCACTGCTTTTTTTTTTTTTTTCTTCCTTTTTTTCTATAGAATATGAACTTAAAGATTTCCCATAAATAATCAAGTCAATAACAAAAAAAAAATCAATTCATAGAGATATTTAAATCAATGTGTTTAACTGACCATTTTATGGATTTAGAATTAAGTCTGAACTGCAACTTTACTTCTAGTACCAGGTACTGTAATCAACAGCAATATTCCTGTCTGAAAACTCCTATTACAACAAGCATGCATATAATTCCAGTGATGACCAATAAAAACTATGCATTTGTTTTGTCAACTCTGGGACAACATAACTACAACAGAGAGAAGGACTAAGGTTTATTGCAGTTGCTGCTACAGTTTTACCTTATCTGAAAAGTCACTTATAAAGGCTACCAGTAAACAAAACACTTCCTCAGGTTAAGGCTAAAAATCCAAGCAGACAAACAAACAAACAAAAAACCCAAAAAACAAATGTAAAACCCTCAAACAGTAACCTATTTCAAAAAGTTGCCAGCAAAGGAAGGAGGAATAATGCAAAGCATGAACTAGGAAATTCTAGCCAATAGAGATACCAATAGATCATTGTTTGCATAGTCTTCACTTCATTTCCGTTGGTTTTTTTTTTTTTTTTTTTTTTTTTTTTTTTTTTTTTTTTTTTTTTTAGAGCAGATGCCTCTAGATAGAAGAATTCAGAACTTATAGAAAACAAACACCAACAACTTGGCTCAAAATTAATCAGCATAATTAGGTCTTCCACTTGAGGTTTGATATGATTGCAGCAAAAGTCTTCTACTACTCTGGAATCCAGAAAGCAGGAATTTGTAGCAATGCAGTTGCAATAAAATCAAGTCAAGTTTATTTACTGTCAAACTATTCCTGCAGTAGTACATTGTCAAAATGTATAAAAAGGGAACTTGAGATATGCAAAATATGCCACATAGGAAAACACAGCACTTAAAGCACTGTATAATTAAAACAAAACAACAACAAAAAAAAATAAGTAGCCAGTGAGAAATACTTTATAGCTAATTAGAAAATATCCCTGTGAGAACAGCACCCCTCACTGAAAATCCTTTTTTATGGAAGTGGATTGAAATGGGATTGTGAAATGGTCATCCCAGCTGTACACACATCCCTATCCTTCAGGGTGTTAATCCTGCTATAAGGCTATCACAGTAAGTCAGAAAAAAACCACCAACAACAGTGTGCTCCACTTTTAGAAACAGAGGTTGATTCAGACAAATACTAGCTAGTGGTAAACTGTGTTGATCCAGGAACACTGAGCTGCCACACAATGAAAAATGCAGAGCACATATGGGTGCATAGCTGTAAGTAGCATCCCTTTCTAACCAGTCACATTGTAGGAATTACTCATTATGGTTATCACATTTTCTATATAATAAACTACTGTTCAGATTAGATTTCACTTAATGCATTCTTGAGCTCACTGAAAGCCATGATGGCAAACATTGAATGTCATAAGGATTTCTCTTTGTAAAATCCTGGACACATACATGATGCAAGGTAATTGTAATAAATATGAAACTAATATCACTAATTTCTTCTACAGCTGTCTTTCACACACCACTAAATGTAGATGAAAAAAGATAATCAGAATGTGAACTGTACAGTCAAGCAGACTGGAAAATGCTGAAGTCATGATGAAAAGATTTTACCAGGAGTGAAGGGAAAAGAATAGGGAAGGGAATCTAAAACTTAGTAGGTAACAACAACGGAGTTAGGGTATGTCAATCTGAGGAAGCTTTTGCTTCCCTGGGAACATTGAGGGATGAGGAAGAAGACAACCATCAAGATAGTGAATGTGAAGGTTTGTGGTCACCATAGAAAATCTGATTCTAGGAAAATGCACCCAAAATCAGACTCAAATTCCACAGGCATGGTAGGGTTACACCAGGTTTCTATATAGAATACAAAAATTAAGCAATGCCAGCAAATTCATTGTTTCTGTTCTTAAGCTGCTGGTATGGACTCTTACATGGATTTAGTCCATGACAAGTAATAGTCTCCAAAACAATACGCTACATGACCCAGGAATTAGTAAAAGGGTGACTTTTAATAGACGTTTCCCTCACAGCCACTCTACTGCATAGGAAAAGACAGTTAAAAACCGTGGATGTAGGCTGTTTTATGCAATTACCTCAATGACAGGAGCCAGTTTCATTGACAGTGATAAGCACGACCTAGGAACTTCATATTTTGGAAACTCACAAGAAGTGGCAGAATGTAACAGCCAGTACACTAGCTCCAGTGACAGCTCTGAAGTGTCTACTCCAGAGAGTATCCGAAGATACCTCATTACAGGTTACTTTTTACGTGAACCTTTTTTTTAAGTGGGTTCCAGTGGAAAATTTATGTTGTGAATATGTACCTGAAATTGAGTCATACTGCATACTCAATGATGACTTAAATTTGCATACTTTTATTTAATTCAAGTATTTTCCAAAGTTTAGCCTGTCTGAAAGACTTTAAACATAAGTCTTGAAATCAAACGGGACTCAAATTTCAAAAAGTCCAATTATATCACCAAAATTCACTAGTAGAGTAGATGAATATCTATATTGGTGCACTAAACAGTACCAAAGGACTTCTCCACTTCAGACACAGTCACTAAAGCAAAGCAGGAGTTTTGCTCTTCCTTTTTACTTTCCAAGTTTTACTTTCAGGCAAGAGACTAGGGGAGAGGACAGACTTCAGGTCACAATTTCTTTATTCACTTTAAAATCTATTTCAGGGAATGGAAAGGTTATATTTTAAAGACTGCATCCCCTCATCCTGTGGGGAACTAGAAGAAGCTATAGGGTTCTTTTCCAGCATACATTTCCCCACAAAGTAATGAAAGTAGGAACAGAATTTGAGAGAAAGAGAGTGAGACTTGGTTAATAAAAGTAACACAGCAACACAGTGCCAATTCAACAAGACTATGAAAGAGGAAAAAGCATTAAATGGGAAGAGAAAAACATGATAGAAGAGGGAAGAGATAGTTACTAAGATGATCATGGAAAGAAAAAGTATGAAGGAGGAGAAAATGGAAACATTTTAAAACTCATTCATTTTCATATTACATATTACTAATTGCTAAGATAAATTTTGTTGCTTTTTTCATCAATACTATTCTATATGTTAATTATGACTGGTAAGCTGAAAGAAAGGACTTTAGGTATGCAGAAGAACCCAACTTCTTTATGTACTGTTTTCTCTCTCTCTCCTTCCTCCTAGCACACTTGGGTAACAAAAGATAGACACTGGAAAGAGAGAAGTATATGTAAATGTCAGGGATAAGCTGACTATAAGCAAAAATATTGAGGAAAGAGGATCAGAGATGCATTAAGAAATAATTCCCCTACATTTTCAGTCACATGGCTATGGTAACTGGGCTTTATTTTAGAAATCTTTACACAAGATTACCAGAACTATCAAAATTCATTGCTTGTGACATGCCTACTGAAAACAAATTACTTCAATGCAGTTTTGGGTACCATCTAAATCACAATTGCTTAAAAAGATCCTTTATCATTTTAGAAATATTCAAGTGAAAGAAAGATATGTGAAGAGAACAAACTGTGTACAGAAGTCCAGTGGCACACTGAATTAAGGCAAATTAAGTCAATGCTAGCAGGACACTGATGCAGGAAATGAATATGGGTGTTGCAGGCTGTACGGTATGTTTGAGGATCTGAGATTTGGCAAACCTGTCACAAAGGAATGATTAAGGCAGGAAGTTCAGCTAAATTAAGATCATGCAGTAGAACAAAATACTATTTTTGGAATCTGTTGACGACCACATAGCCCAGGGAAAAGACTAGCCTCTTGCTTTCAGGGTAAGTGACAGCAATGCCATCAGGGTAAACTGCAAGGACATTCTGAGAGTAAACGGCAGACAAGTTAAATCTGAGACATACACATGACAATGAGAAGTGATGGCTTAGCAGAAGTTCTAAAAAGTTAATTTCAAGGACTCTGTTACTCAGAGAACCCAAAATGTGTGTTCTTTTGCTACTTAATAAACACGCCCAAATAAAAATTGGTCTAAGAAATCCTGGTATCATGAAGTTTTATCTGAGCATGAAATTTTATCAGGAAAAAAATTGTGAAGTATAATATACTAACACTGAGAGGGAATCTTTTCTGATAGTTCTGATAGTTCTAGCTTCTAGCTTCTAATGCTTGCCTGTGATACTTGATCATATTTTAAAATAATTATTCATAAAGCATAGGTGACTGAGCCTGATTTAAAAGTAGGTGAAAACTAGAATGCTAAAGAAGATATTAGAGAGTGTTTCACTCTTTGGGAAATGTTTCTGTTTTGAAAATTGAGATTTTTGTGTGTGTGTGTGCATGTTGCCAATATTACCTCTCCTAGCAACAGCACAACCTCCAGATTGTTGCATTTCTTCATGGTTTAACAGCCATCAAATCCTGCTTAAAACAATGGCTCTCTCCATGAGAAATATTTAATCTTCCTGCAGTTTAAACTAGTCAAGTTCCTTTTGTTTTTTGATACTTCTGAATATTAAATGTATTCTGTAAAAAAGTTGCAGTTTTCAAGCAGCAGTTTTAACAGTCATTAGAAGTGAACCTGTAAAATATCATGAGAGTATGAAAGTACTGCTGTGAGGGTTTGTAACCTACCACTCAAACATGAGCATGATTTGGGAAAGATGAGTAGGACTGACAGGTAGTAAATATCCATCAAGGTTCACAGTTATTTTGGATTCTTAAAATGTGGTGGAAGAAACTTAAAAAAGAGGGCACATATGTCAAAAACATGGGAGAAAAAACTTTCATGATTAGTTTTTAATAGTTCAGAAGAAAAAAAAATCATTCTTAAGATATGTGGTGTCATGGTCTTCTACTCACTCCTCTGACTATTAAAACAGACTGTCTCAGGGGAAAACCAATTGATAATCTGCTGCCACAATTGTGGCATCATGTTGGAGAACACACTATGTGCTACCTTCTTAATCTTGGTGTACATAAACTTATTGAAAAACAGTTTTTCCTCCACTTTCAAAAACAAACCCTTCACTATGTGATGGGGTCATGAAGCTGATTATGCCCATCCCTGCAGGGATTGGGATAATGGTCTTCACAAAGTCTGAAATAGCCAGGTACCCAAGCTTCTTCTTTTATAGATCATCATCAGATGCCCACCTGGACATCTCCTTTTTTGGATTCTCCCTCCATTCCCAATGCACCTGACTGGTTATGGTGAAGTGAGGTCATAGTAACACACATATGAAGAAGAGTTTATCAAAGGACTTAGAATACTATTTGACAATTATTACATCCTGCTACTGAACCCATGTATTAATAAAAATCACAACATCTAGCAACTTTTCTTCAACAAATTATTTATTCTATACATAAATGGAAGTACTTCTTAACCACATGTGAACAGACTAGTTCTGCTCAAGGCTTGAGAATAGTGTTATGCATAAGATTTTTAAAGAGGAGCCTAGCACAGCAGTGAACCCTTCAAAAATGGTTTAAAATTTGCTATTCTGATGAACTTTTTGGTTCTCCTTCATAAAAACAGGGCAGGAAGATAAAGTTTGCATTTTGAGACCTTCCTCAACAGAACGGAAACAGAGTTTATGTGCTCTCTTAGGTCCCCAGATTACATTTAGCTAGACAATACTCCTGTTCAAGTGGGATGAAGACAATGTCTGTGCCCAGGTTTTGTGGGATCTTTCAAGGTGGGCATAGATAATAATATAAAAATATTACAATGATGATAATGATGATAATAATAATAATAATATTAGTATCATTGTAGGTAGTAGAGTGCCATGTTTGGCCAAAAAACTATGCCATCATTACAGAGTCTAAGTAACAGGCTAATATTTCCAGACAGAGTTCCAGCATTGTGGAGTTTTTTCAGTCTCTTTCAGTATATTTGAAAACATTCAGCTTCCTTAGGAATTCCTTTGTCCCTGGACTAGTTGCCTGTAAAACTTGAAGATACCAACCTTGCAGTAACCACTGCAAACACACATTATACTGTCCAGATTATCAGATCACCTTCACTGCCTGTGCATATCTCTCACCACTCCATCTAGAACCCTGCTCTGATAGGGCTTTGGAACATCTTTCCCCATTGCCTGGGGAAGCAGCTGTGGTGTTCCCCAGATGTGTTCACCACTTCTGCACAACAATGTCTGTCGTGGTTGAACAAAAACACAGGAGGAAAAGAAATAACTTCTATTCTCAGAGCTTTTTTAATGTATAATAGCTCCTGGTGCTTTTAAGACAAGAATTTAGCAAAGGCAAAAAAAAGCAAAAATTTTCCTTCCTTCCTTCCTTCCTTCCTTCCTTCCTTCCTTCCTTC
>VWYO01015456.1:0-33774 GCA_013400275.1 Rhadina sibilatrix | reverse complement strand
CCTCCCTCCCTCCTTCATGAAGCTACCACTTAGAAATTCTCATTTTTCAAGTTAGGAACAAATTTCTATCTTGCTGAACTGAGGCTTCACATCTACTAATACTGAAGGTGAATTTTCTTCTTCCTATGTTTAAAAAAATTATGATGCTAGAATTACTTTGGGATTATCTAACTTCCAGAAGTAACAGATCCAATAAGGCTTCTTGAATTAATGGTAATAGTTGATTTGCATTTTTTAACATATAATAAAAAAAAGAAATGGAACCAATGCATAATATAATGATATCAGATGGCCTCTTTGTAATATAACAATAAACCTTTGAAATTTAAGTAATCTGAAAGAGTCCACTTGAGCAACATCAAATAAAACCCCTGACATACACTATTAAAATCATTACTGAGAAGTTGCAGGGAGGAAACTTGTATATTTACAAGTCTTCATAGTATAACTCAGTTGGTCCTGAACCACACTGATACAAAAAAATTGCATTTTGAAATTCAAAATTTAACTTTTAAAAAATTGGTTATCTAAAGACTACTTCTTATACTTTCCTGTCTTCTGTTGCTGTTTTGTAGTCTTCTTCTACCCTTTATTTTAAGGAATATGGATGACAGGAAAAAAAAAAAAGTGAATTTCAGGTCAGAGATACTTTACTAGCCTCTACTGCTGGGGTGAGATTATTTGCAGTGACTGCAGGAATTTTCAGTCTTTTGTAAAAGACCACATGCTTCAAAACCGTAAGTCCTTTGGACTTCAATGAAGTTTCTCATGTAGCATCTCCTTTATGATCTCCTTTGCTTAGCTCCCATTTTCGGCAGAAGCCATTTTAAAAAAAACCCAAACCTACACAAGAACAAAAATTGAACACACTACTTGATTTTTTTTTTTCTCCCAAGATATGTGGAAAATGATGAAGCTGTAACTAATCTGTATGTTAGGTGAAAATGAACTGCATTTTCCATATGATGTTTGACTTTTAAGTTCCTTGGGGGAAGCAGTCATGATTTTCACTAAACTGCATAGAGCTAAGAATACAAAGAAGTTGATAATTAATAATAAATACATAAAATATCTACACTCATTTATCATTTTCTAATTTTTTTTGCTTGTGACATCTTACCATCTCCACAGCCCCATTATTAACCTTATTACTATTTTTAAACTTCTATGTCTCACTCCTTATCTTTTTACAAATTGTATTAAGCCTTGGTTTTAGTTTCTACTGGAGTTCCTCCTAAACTCAATTTCCTTCTATTTATATCTGAAAGTTATGTAAGAAAGCTGGATGTGGCATACTTGGTCAGGTTCAACAGCATCCATTCGAAAATTACAGTATTAGAAGTGTCCTAATGTAAGTATGCAAATATTGAAAAACTTGGACTGAAAGAATTTGTTCTAAGACTCTAGCTTTAAGTCCTGTAGCTTTCTCCTTTCTAAATTCTAAAGATAAGGTATCACATTTATTAACTTTTGGAAAATTGTAGGTCATGTAAACTAGAATTCCCAAAGACCTGCCTGATCGTTTTGTTCTTCTTCCTCTAAATATTTTGGATAAAATAATCAATTTCCAATAAAAGGTAGTTCAAAACCAGAAAACATAATGACACTGCAATAATACTGCAGAGTGTCTTTCTCAAATCCTAAAGAAAGAAAAAAAATTACTATATTTAATTTATGTACTTACAGAGTGATGCAAACTAACTTGGACCACATATAAGTGGGAAGAATTTTGAAAACTTCCCTGTAAAATGCTGAAAAGTTCTGCTACAGAAAGGGAGAAAAATCCACAAAAGTTTAAGTGATGCCTTGTAGTCTGCTTTATATCATGGAACAGAACATATTTTTCAATAGGCAGCTCATTTGGCAGACCAGCTGTGTCCAGGATGAAACCTATCGCTCATAGATTTTTTTTTTTTTAACATGACGTAATTTCTTAAATTAATGCACACTTGACATACATTAGTGCTATCTGAATTTAGGCAATTCTCCAAATTCTCCATTTTCTATAATCTTTTTTTGAAAAGAATGCAGGTAATTCTCAGCAACTGACTTCTTACGCTGACAAATCATGCAGAAAGCTGACTGTGATTTAAACAATGCAACAGGTTTGAGAAATTACTCTCATGCTTTTTAAGTCAGATACACAGTGATGCTTCAACCCCATGATACTCTGTGTTCTGCAATCCCCCAGGTAGTTCCATTCAGAGACATTGTTCTAAAACATAGAACAAAGGATCTCTGAAATGTGTCCTACTTTGACATTAAAATTCAGAGGGCCATTAAATTAAAGCATTGACTAATACACCTTCTTTTTCTCTCTACTGCCTCTCCTTTCACATTTCATGAAACCATGCCAGGACTAGCCTGCTGAAGCAGAATTAGAATTCCTGGGAGAAGATCTGAACTGTTGAAATGTTAAACATGTCAGTGTGTGAGAGATCCACACTTCTGCTTTACAGCAGTAAGTAGTACAAGGTCTAACTGTCTCTTCTCGATCCTTGGGTGAAAAGAACAATTGATGTCAGTCACATCCAGCAGGTACCTACTTACTGTATCATACCCTGACAATCCAGGCAGAAATTAGGTGCTGCACAACCATTCATAGTCTCTGGAACTGCAAAGACAGGTATAGTACAAAAATTGAATGAAATATATACAGCCCTTGTATATTAAAGCCCTTGTCATTAAGAGACATCATTGAGTTTTCTTCAGAATTCTCTTGATAATACAGCCAATTATGGGGAAAAAATAGAGAAAAGGCTAATATATACAATTTAACACAGAAATCATTCTATTATTTAAAACATTTTTGCAGTGACTACTGTGGAGTTCAGTCAGCGATGAGCTCTAATGCCAGTTAATGTGCAGTAAAGAGTATCCTCCTTTTTCTGTTCACTCTTCCTTCACTAAATAAATTCCAAATCATTAAATAGAAACACCTATCTGCATGTAACATTTAGTTTCAAAAATCCCAGTTCCAAAAGGCGTGAATGGCTGGTGCAGCAGTATCTCAGGACATAGCTGCACTGAATAACATTAGAATGAACAATGCATTTTGATACATATCAGAAACAGATAATGTAGATAATTTGCTGCTTCTTTCAGTGTCGTAATGTTAACTCACAGTCATCTAACCAAAAGAAAAAGGCCACCAGCTCTGCCTTTGTCAGACAAATAGCTCATTTAAGATTAGCAATAATCTATTTGCTTTCATCTGTTGTAGATAAAAGGGGATCAGTAAAGAAAATTACACATAGCAGGATTTCATTCAGGTTCAGCCCACCTTTTCAGCCATGAAAAGCCATTAATTTAGCTGGGTTTTAATAAAAACCTTGGGGTGAGATCATTGTCACACAACACAGATGTGCTGGCCCTCCTTTGGCTCTCTGTCCTCTAACTCCTCAGCACACGGACAGTGCAGTGAAATGGGTGATCCAGAGCTTGAAACAAAGCTGTGCAACCCCAACCATCACCATCTTTGGACACTCTCAAATTCAGACAGAGGGTGTTCAAAGTCATGGGGGTGGAAAAAAGTGTTTAAAGAGGGACAGAGGGGGCCACACCAAGACACTGCTCATAGGTGCCACCAAGGCTGCTCCTTGCCTCTTGGCAGTGAAAGATACATTAACCCTACCTAAGCTGATGCACAAGCAGCATGCACGAGCTGAAAGACTCAACAGATGGATTCAGTTCATTTTGAGTTGTAGGACCCAACTACAATGCATAACAACATATGTTTATACAGTCTTCTTATGGAATTAATTTCTTTATACTGCCTGTGAGAAACTGTAAACTGTTTAAATTGCACTCAGTAATCACAAACTTGATTTATTTTTTTTCACTATGCTATACATCATTCAGCTTGCTCCAAAACCATAATTTTTATAGTTGTCCTTTTCATTATGTGTATCATACATGCTATAAAATTTAATATATTGCTGAAGCAGGAATTATGGCTACAATTATGGAGGAAGACTCAATGCCTTCAGCAACAGTATAATATAAATGCTGCATAATAATTCCATTTCCCCTCCAAATGTTCACTCAGATTAATTTGCACAAGCACATTGCCCTTTTCCTCACATGTCACAGACTCACAGTCACCCTAGAGTGATAGATAACTGTTTTTTACACTCAGTTTTGTGCAACTGATTGGGGTGAGACTTTCTTATTGAGACGCAATGATTGTACTAACAACTATTGCCCAAGTGACTGGATGACAAGTTGTTTCTATGAAAATGTTGACTTCTATGACCGCTGTTACAAAAACTTTGCATCAGCAACATGAAGAAAAATGGTTTCACAAATGAAAACTTACATGAGGCAACTACAATATGCTGACCAATTTCACTGGCTAAGGGAAAATAATGACTGAGCATAGTGAAACCAAACCTCAGTGCAATATTGTTTTGTAAATATATGCTATATATTAAAGTTTTGTATCAAATGCAGCAGTAAATATGAAAAATAAAGTCATTGTGTCTTCATAGCAATGTAGCTGAAAACATGGCCTGTTTTAAAGTTTTATACTGCAATCACTAACATTAATTTTCAAAGATGTGAGTAGATATTTATTTTTATATTCAAATCTTCAAAAGCAATAAGATTTACTCTGAATATGGAAAGGATTAGATACAATAGATATTAGATAAAATAATCTTAAGTATTAGAGGCTGTTCAATACTTTGAAAGAATATTATTCTGGTAATGACTACATTTCATAATTTTCTGCCCATTTTATGAAATCAGATGAAGCTAAACAATGAAGACAAAATCTAAAACCAAGTATCATATATATATATATATATGAGGAAACCTACATAATTTACAAGTGGAAACTGTGAACTATCTTGCCCTGTATTTTATTTCTCACTTTTGTCTTTTTTATTAGTTCTGCACAACCCTAACCAATTCCAATGATCTTTTATTATCACTAACTATGCTTTATTTGTTCAGACTTTTGAATATGAGATTTTGCCTTTAATGACTTTGATGACTTGAGTAAAAATTCTTTCCATTTTCTTCAAGGACACTAAGGATTTCAGGTTTCTCATCAGGTTTTTCTTGATTAACAAGAAGGTGTTGAGTCTAACTATAATTTCACACACTGGAACCTCTAAAGCCATAATAACTGACAGCACTAAGAAATCACCCCTGAAGTTCTGATTCTGTAAAGACAGATCAGTGTTTTATACAATGGCACAATCATGATATTAAAGCCCACAGTTTCACTTATAGCAACATTGTAAGAACATGTTGCAGGGACCACTGTTGTGAGAAGAACCTTCTGCATTTGTCCTTCACTGGGTGACCAACATTCCACTAGCACCAAAATCTAGCTTCATAGAATGCATATAAATATAACTGATGTCTTTACTTAAATAATTGTCAGTCATGGCACTTCTTTTCACAGTAATTGATTGGACACCTGTTACAATCCATCAAGAGAACCGTGCCCACAAAAATGCTTAAACAGAAAGACTAAGTTCTGATTTTCAAAACAAAATGTAATTCATTATGATTCATGTAATGATGAAATGTAACAATCTTGAAAAAAGTGCTTTAAAATTATCAATATTTTTAAGAATACACAAATTAAGATTATTAAATGAAGAAATAGCAGAAAATAAATTATCACATGTGGAGAAAAGAAACAGTATTTTGGATGACATATGCTTCTCTTTGGAGACTGAATGATTTGTACTTGGTTTTGAAATTCTTGGAGTCTACTTCAGTCCCAAATTTAATACAAACTGAACTCATTAAAAGGAGATAATCCCCTTTTTTTTTTAAATAAATGTAAATTGAAAAAATGCTCAAGACCTTACGAACTATGTTCTATCATCTGTACTATAACGTTCATTTTGGGATGAAAACAAGGGAAATCTGTCAGACACATTTGAACTATATTTGTATTTTAATGTTAATGAAAAGAACAAACTATTTCTATCTGCCTTTCCATTTCAGTTTTGGAGCCCAGATAGTTATGTTAGTTCAAGCAAATTTTGGATCAGCAAACAATACTTCAGAACTAAGTGTCTTAAACTTTTGTAATATTTTCATCATTGTCACTCTTTTTACTTCAGTAATAAGTAAATCATTAGAGGAGAAATATATCAGAAGGCCTCAACCCTAGCAGACAAAAAAAGAAAGCCGTGGGTACTGATATGGAAAATGCTAGACGTTTTAAAAAGAAAAAAGTAATTTTCTCACATTCCATCAGTCATATGATTATCCCAAATTACATTCACCTTACATCACCATCCAAAGGCACCAAAGCAGTATCTTTTCATTTGGGGCCATAATCTGCTTTATCTGATTATATGAGGGCCTCTCCTATCCACCATATTGTCAAAGCCTTTCTGTAAGTCATTATAGGCACTTTGATGACAACAGCTGCTTAACAATTTGATATACAAAGTGCATATGTTCTGGTCCTACTCCCTAAATAATCTCTTGTTTACAGAAAGTTCTTCTTAGCTGAAACCACATTCTTTCCAAATTTACAAGAATGTTCCTCATTTTTTTTTTCTGCAAAGTATCCTTTTTAAAAGTACTTTAAGGCTTTTTCTCTTTTTTTTTTTTTTATTTTTCAGAAAGGAACAGATTGCACTTCAGGTGTGGCTTTTTTTTCTCAATAAATTATTAGTTAAGGCACAATCAACCATAGCTACCGCTGCAAATAAGATGGTTATTAAATTCCTTCTGATCTCCCAGTGAGCACCACCTTCTAGAGGAAAAGTTCATGACTGAAACTCTACAGTATTTTCTAAACTTCTTAGTATGTGAGCAATACCTGACACCTCTTCACATTACAGTTTTGCAACCACTTTTGATGGAGAAAGCTTTAACCAGGGCAAAAGCTATAAAATATTGTAAACCTGAAAAATTTATAAACTTTATTTTATTATAATAACCTTTTAGCAGACATAAAAATAGTCAAGTGAGAAATGTTCAATCCCATTAATTCCATTCTAATATCAGCAGAATTCACTGGGGTTTTCCTCAATGAATAAAAACCACAACATAATAGTCTTGATATTTATTTCTTATTCAGAATTTAATTTCCTGTCATCCTTTTGTTTTTGCAAAGTGCTTCAAACCTGATTTGCACTATATAAAACAGCAGCTTTTGATATGACTTATGAAATATTAGCATTAATCTAGTATTAATTTTTACTTTCATACAATTCCCTGGAACTTTTAAAGCTCTCAACTAAAAATGAAATTAATTTGTTTTGTTTTGTTTTATCTACACCCACAGGTGTTTCAGTTCTTGAACACAGCTCTCTGCCCTGCACACAATACATATTAATGCCATCACTAGTAAGCAGAGAATGGTGATTCTGAGCTTTAGAAGAGAACATACATACCAGGTTACCCACTGTAAAAAATTTCACACAGAAAAAGCATGAAAACATGCAAGCAAATTTTAAAAGGCTGGTTTAATCTTTAAACGAAAACACAGTGCAACAGGAAAAACTTCAGTAATACCTCTATCTCATGTCTAAAGTATTATCAAGGTAGTCCTTGCCATGGAGATGTGGAACACCCTCAGCACTGATCAATATTTGACAGGCTACTGTGTCTGAATGGAGTCCCACCAAAATCAGTGCAATAGCAAACAGGAACAGCAATCTGACAGCAAGTAAGAATCTGCTAAATGAGTGCCTGAAAGACAGACACAGAAGATGAGATATCCTGCAGAAGGTGAGAGATAACATAACTCACATTTTTCTTTCCAGGAGTAAGTTTTTAAAGGTTTTAGAGAGCTGCTGAAAACACTATCAGCATTACCATGATTATATGTGTCTATTTGGAATAAATTTATATATATAAATATATATAAAACCAATCTAGGTTTTTCAAAGGGCTTGAAATGTCAGACAGAGGGGATCTTTGTGGCTTAGCATAGTGGTCTGGGTTTCTAAATTCAAAAATATAAGAGCAGCACAGACTCAAAACTCTAATGCAGGACTTTACTAAAAATCTCATCAGATTTGTATCTTTCTCAATTATATTATTTTTCTTTGAGAAATATTAAAGGAATTTACCAAAAAGAAGCTTACAACAGAGTATATTTATCCGTATGAGAAAGCACACCAAAGAAATAAAAATGTAAGTTAAAGGCAGATGCATTTTACACGTTAGAAGTTACTGAGGGTGCACTCCAACTCACACAACCACATCCATTCCCCAAAAGAAGAATAAACATCCCTTATTGTTCCATGTATCAATATCTCAGCAAATGGACAGTATCAAACACAATGGTGCACTGATCCTAAGAAAGCAGGAAAGGTCAGGAGCTGCATTGCTTTGTGTCCTACCTTCAAAAGAATCTCGCTGTATTTTTCACTTACTAATTTGTGACAAATTATGAAGAACAAGCTTGGCCAGACTCGTACAGTGGTTTTGTGAACACAGACATGCACACACACACAGAGTGTACTATACAAACACAGCTGTCCCTGCACTGTTATGGGTTGGAGATTTGGGGTGGGGTAGGGGGTGTTGAAGTTGTGACCTTCAGAGTGATGCAATATCTGAAATATCATGGACAGAAATATTAGTTACTTTGTACAGGTTACTTCAGAAACTGATGTGTAATTCTGTCCCCCAACACAAGCTACTAGTAAAGTTTTCATTTTAATTTCAGAAACAAGGCCCTTGGAGCAGCTGAAATAAGGTTTATCTAGCTCACATTGCCAATGGAGGATGGCTTGAGATAACTACAATAAAGGAGCATTTGTTCCATCCAATCTGTTCAAGCACTACAAAAGCCTCCTGTGGACTACTGTTTATAGTTTTGGGTACAATACATCAAGGAAACAAACATGGAGCAGATGGAGACAGTTCAGGGGATGGCAGTAAGAATGATCAAAGACACAAAATATGACCTACAGACTTAAGAGAATTTAAGTCCTTATAACCCAGAACAGAGAAAAGGCAGCACATGCAGACATATACTTTACACACACATAAATACATAGACACCCACAAACATGTGGAACTAATTCATAGTGAGGATAACTTGAATTACACATACAGAAGAATTTTCCAGGAGTAGAAACCATCAACCAGTTCACAGAAATCAACTAAGGAAGCTATGAATTTCTGTTCCATGAACTCATTAAGTAAAATTATCTTAGGATTGGTTCAAGTACAGTTGATCTCATTCTCTAGGGAAGGACTGTACAGGATGATCTCTCAAAGTTTATTCTGACACGTTTTTCTAAATTACCATTTTTAAAAGCTTTCATGTAAGTAAGACTTCACCTTATATGCTTTTTATCTGCAGAAACAAAAAACAAATCCAGCATTATATTCACAAAAATATGTCTATGTCATTAATTACATATCAAATATTAATGCACTCTGTTTACAGGTTGTGCATGCAGATTTAACACTTAAACCAGAACTGCACAAGAAAAACAAATCAGTTGTGCTCCAAAGTGTTGCTTTTATATAGCAAAGCAGAAGAAAAAATGAACTAGGAAGGTACAGAACATTTTGAAAAGCAGTTAAAAATATTAATGCTTCAGCCATTAAAGCTACTGAAACTGGGTGCAGCCCAGACACCAGCTTCAAAACTGTTTCATTTACTATAAGTAAACACAGAAATGTGTGAAAAAGACAAATTCAAGCTTTAATTTCTATTCAGGTCATTTGGACTCATTTGTTTAGCTTATTTATTACTACTGGTGTTAT
This sequence comes from Rhadina sibilatrix, assembly GCA_013400275.1. Classification (NCBI taxonomy): domain Eukaryota; kingdom Metazoa; phylum Chordata; class Aves; order Passeriformes; family Phylloscopidae; genus Rhadina; species Rhadina sibilatrix. Next base: position 24,066 of record VWYO01015456.1, on the reverse strand, counting down.
GGACAATACTGAAACTTGCCACTGACCACCTCTTTAAAGAAAACATAAAATTGCTTGTATTGAACATCAGACCTCCAGTACGTGCTTTGTATTTCTTCTTGGCAGGGATTCATTGATTTTTGGTTCCATTTGTATCCATTTTGTGTCCCTAGTGACAAAGAACAGGAAAGTGCAGAGCAGCAATGAATGACTGTTATGTGTAATTTCTAAATGGTGATGGTTACATTTCTTTTCATTGTTCATTTTCATTGTTGTTTCATTCATATAAATAAGGGGAGATAGCTACAAAAAGCTATTAAGACTTAAATACATTTATAAGGTGTTGCTCTCTTTGTAGGATTTTTTTTTAATGATAAATTATTTTATTAAATCTCTGCCTCTTATCTTTCTCTCAAGTGGTATTATAAAATGTACATTTAGAAAAACCTTTCTCTTCATAAAATTGGCAGGCTTCCACCAGTGCCATGATTCAGATGCACAAGGGTACTCAAGTACAAGCAGTTTGCTAGCTGCAAGATGTAAATGTTATCCAAAAGACTAAAATTCACCCTTGAAACAGGACTTTCATGGGGCATAGACATTGTGCTGACAGAATTTATCAGGGCTGAACTCCAGCAGAGATAATTCTTACTGTGATTCAGAAAAAATTCCATTACTGGAGCTGCAGAAGTTTTGCTGAGGAGCTGACAATCATGAACTGTTAAAAAAAAAAAAAAAAAGCTCTGGAGAGAAAATGTGTATTATGTCAGAAAAAAGCCTGCTTCATGTGACATTACAAATGTACAAATTATTTGTTTTATCAAAGGTGTTTCATTAGTGATGACACATTTTTTGTTAAGAAATCAAGATACAAGAATCTCAATTCATATTTACCATCATAAATAGCTCTAATTTACTGATTTAGACAGAGAGTCCTCATAGCCTGGAACAGACTGAAATGCTCAAAGGAAAAATAAATCAAACCATAAAATTATGAAACTGGTATCTCTAATTATGATCTCCCCTGAAAACATTTAACCTTCAAAACCAACATGCCTGGATTATTTCCACTCATGATCTTTTCTTATGAAATTGCATCTATAGAAAAAAGATAATGATAAATAAGACATTTGCTCCATTAAGAAATTAAACCTTTTTTTTCCTAAATGACTGGTAGAATCCCAGTAAGAAAAAGTCTATAATCATAGGCCAAATGATCAAAAGTGCATTAAATCTTGTACTTTGAAGACAATGCTTTAATTGAGAAAACTGGAGTGTAGAAATCCACTGATGCATCATAAGCACTGTAAGAGGGTTTTTTTATATGCCTCAAGCCAAACATTATAATACCTTTGGCCACTATGATGGATGAAATGCTTCAAAGCTGCAGAAGTCTAGAATTCTCTGTGATCTGATATTATAATGAAACAGCTCTCAAGATAAGAATGGAAAACTTACGTTGAAAAGACTGAAAAGACAGGACCTATGGTGCAGAAGTTTAAAGAGCAATGCAGCATGATGTGTGGCTCCATCTGTACATTTATAAATTAGCCACAGTCCTCATAGGCCATGTCCAAAGTACACTTATTCTTATTCTGTCATTGACAAAAATATAGATATTTTTGTAACCAGGACCAAAATTTCATGGGTTTTTGCATACTTCAGATCAAAATAATTTCTACTTACTCTACTCACATAAGAAAGCAACACAGTAAACACCCAGCTAAAGAGCTAAAAATCCTTATAATCTTGATAATGATCTAGTTTGCTATAAGTTCCCACCTCTTGGGGAAAATAATTAAAAAGAAAAAAGTAACTACTTCCTCTTTGTTTTCTACAGCAAAATAGCTCACAAAACAGACAAAAATATTTTATAGAGGAAACAGTTACTGGAGATGGTATATAGTTATCTAAGAAGTTTTAGTTGATTCAAATGTCAAGAATTGCCATTTTTCCTCATGCAGACTCATATACAAATATACAGAGCAACAGCTGGATTACATAAATTCATCGTTTTCTGCATTTTTTTTTTTTCTTGTATGGTAAATGCATACTTGTGCATACACTTCTGATATCTGCTTGTTCTGCAAGTCTGTGCCTCCTTGAAATGTCCATCATGCTGCCTTGAACACTGCAATTGGGCAGTGCAAGCCTAGGGAACATGCAGTGCAGGAATCACTGCAGTTTCCTGACACTCAGTAGTCCTTCTACTAGTACTACACAATAGGCCTTAGGAGTTGGGACCGATGTGCAAAACTCAGAGAAGCTGCTCAGATGTTGCAAGGGGGCTGAGAAACCTCCCAAGAATTTTAGCCAGAATAAATTTAAAGCATGAAAACAGTTTATCTTTCTGTAGGAAGGTAAAATGAAACACTGGTAGATGTTCTCTTTAATGCTGTTGCGCTTTTACTCTTCTGTTTAAGAAGACCTGGCTGTCCTATTGGGGCATATATGAAAATATAGAAGAATGTTTATCCCTCCCTTGAGCACAGAAATTCTTCAAAAGCAGTTGCACCACCTCTAACTGTGAAGGATGAAAATTGTTAGAGCACAATGGAAGTAATAATGAGTTCTGTGAAGTCAGACATGTCATGGTCACAGATGCAGGCTCTGCAATCTAATTAAAAAAAAAAAAGAAATTAATCTAGACAGTAGATTCCTGTTGAATTTCTCCACTGTCACCAGCTGTTTATTGTCATGCTACATTATGAATAAGTGAAAGATTTAAAAGGTTTCAGCATTTATTAAATTCCTAATTGGAATCACAGATATTGAGATCTGAGTCTACTTCAAGTCATTTTCCTGATAAACAAGCTCATCATAACATCCACAAAGAAGCCAGTCAATAAATATGTATAAGCATTTACTGAAGTAGAAAGCTGTTTCCCTCCACTCCATAGGAGTAAAAACTTTTGGGTAGTTTCTTTAGTCCTAATTGTAGTTACATCAATAGAGTTGGAAGTAATATGTCTGATCTGAGCCTCTGCTGGTGGGCAGAGACAGATGTAAAACAAGAAATAAATATGAAGTAGGAAAGTACTGTGAAGTGGGCACATTTCACAAACTCAAGGAAATGGAAAACAGAATTATTTTCAACATAGTGTATATAAAAATCACTACTATGTCTCTATCCAACACATGCAGTAACTCATACACAAATAGAATCATATAACAAGCCAAGTTGGAAGGGATCCATGAGGATCATCAAGTCCTGGCCCTTCACAGAACAGCCCCATGAATCACATCTGAGAGTGTGCCTGAGAATATTGTCCTAACACATTTAAACTCAGACAAGCTTGGTGCTGTGACTTTTCTGGGGAGCCTGTTTCTGTGCCCAGACACCCTCTGGGTGAAAATTTTTCCTGACAGTCAACCTAAAACTTCCCTGAAGCCGCTTCAGGCTGTTTCTGAGAGGAGAGACTGGTATTTGCCCTCCTTTTCCCCTCATGAGGATGTTGAAGACTTTTCCCAAAAGAAAACAAACTGCACAAAAATTTTCTTGAGAGGGAAGGAAGTACAGGTATATATTCCTAACTGAGAGGTTACAAAATACAGCAGGCAAAGTGATTTAGATATGCAGGCTCCATTGGACTTGTACTGTAACTAACTAGGACTCTGACCAACAGTGTCCCTTACATCTTTCAAAAAATAAGGACATATGTGCCCTACATATACTCTATACCAATATCCAGTATTATCAGACCTTCTGTGAAAAGATTTGGGTATTCACATATATGAATACCCTTACAGTATGAAAATTATCAGTGACATTTAAAGCTATATTTTGCTTATCATTAATGAGTCATTATTTTGTTGTCAAGCAGCACTCTAAGACCTTGGAAGCAGTATCTGTCTCCCACTGTGATGACCGCCAATTTATTTTACTACACTACTACTCATGCAGTGTCTTCCTTCTTTGAACTCAACCAACTCTCCATAGTATCTTCCTTTCTTAAGTACAGCTCAGACAATCAAAAGCAGGATTGAAAAAAGGAAATAAAGAAGAAAGGGAATCTGGCACTGTTTCAGGATGACCCTTTTGAGCAGCTGCCTGGATCTGAGATTCCATGTTCAGAAGTTGAAGGGTGAACAGGATTTTTGCAAGCAAGGCAGAAAAAAATAGTGAGCACACTGCCAGGACATGAGGCAAATTCATACCAATGACGCAAAGAACAAAATGCAGATAAAGGAAATGGTAAATTCTGAATTTCTAGATCTAGATAGCGACCTAGAGGTAAACAGGTGTGATTTAGCTGAAAATACAGATTCCTCTACAAGGAATCTTCTTATCTTCTACGTAATCTTCAAGCTGTCTCATAAGCATAAGGATAGTTATGCTTATGATTTTATTGCCCTTAGAGCTGAAAATATCCTCAGGGAAAACATTAGTCTAAAAGTAAATTGAATTGCAAGCATTTTAATATAAATCTACTTCATGCAGTATGGTTCCCCCATTCAAATGACTCCTGATTGTTGCAAAGGAATTCTGATATTGACTCTCAAGAAAAATGTCAGGGCTCTTAACACTGATAAGTCTGAATCCCACTACCTGTCTGACCATAAAATTCTTGGGGACACAACCCAATATACTTAAATCTTATCAATCTTCACTTTGCATACAGTTAATAGGGCTTAATTCTGAAATAGTCAGTTCAAGTAAAGTAAACTAGATGATTTTCTGTACATTTTCAGAGTTATCTGCTTTTTCTTCCTGTTGCCTCCATGCAATGGGAAGCTTTGGCTTATCCTTTATAAGTAGGAACTTCAATGCATTTAAAAAGAGAAAAAGAAAACATCATGTATAGAAAAATAAAGAGGAACACTCTCTCCCTCTGTCAGGCTGAATAGTACAGATATTTTAGATATGTAGCTGAATAATTCAAAAACAGTAACAATAATTACTATTAGTAGTAGTATTAGTATTAATTATTATATGTACAGAAGTCAATTCAGACTTAGAAGCCAAACCTTTTCCTTTTTCTTTGCAGCAGTTAAAGAGAAGGAGCCGATACAGATTTGCTTAAGAATCTTGCAGGTAGGCATTCAAAAGTATACAAAAAAGAAGAAGACTGGGATAGCAGCACATCTAGTGGATATGAAAAAGAAGCTGTTTATTGTCTTCCTGTAGTATGAAATAAGCAGGATGAAATGAGCAACTCATCCATTTTTTTTTTCTGAAGTGGAGCTGGAAAGATAAGTAATGTTAAAGAGGAACTGACATGCTGACAGTGAAGCTCCATTAATCTCTAAAGCATCAAGTATGTCTAAGTAAATTGCAGATAAACATTATCCCATAGTGGAACAAACAGTCCTAAATAGTTTACCTGGTCCAAAAAGTGCTTTTTCCCTCTGGTTTCTCTCTCTTCAAAGCTCTCAGTATTGTTTAGACATTGGTGAGGCAGCACTAATATTTACTGTCCCAGTTTTTGTGTAGATGTATGGACCATAGCTTTCAATAGTGGTACTAATATTTCTTTGTATTGATACACTGTATCAGGCTCTTTCCAGACATTTAATCTCAGGAATAGTGAGATGAAAAGCGTGTGTGTTTTAATAGAAACATTTTAAGACAAACACCATCAGTTCTTCATGAGCATCAATTAAAGTCAGAATCACAAAATAATTTGGGTTGGAAAAGACTTCTAAGGTCATCATTAACACAACACTATCAAGTCTACTCATAACCCATGTTCCTAAATGCCCCTGGAAAGGAAATTGTATCTTAGGCTATGTCTGTTTGTGGGGTTGTAACAGCAATTTGTCAGTACAGGATAGCAGAGAATCAATAATCTAAGGCAAACATGGCCCAGCTACAGACAGGAGGGCTTTGCAGCACATCATCAGCAGATGCTATAGAGTTCCCTGTCTTAAAAAGGCTCATGCCAGTCAATTTTACAGTGTTAAACTGGCTCTTTATGAAAAATATATGGACATGCTCTTGTCCATGTAGTACATTTATGTTGTCTTATTATCTATTTTTATTCCACAAATAAGGAAAATAAAAAGATAGGTTACTGGGTTCAGAACTAGATTCTATTTCCTCTTCAAGACAAACTTACATTGTGTTTTAAATGAAAACATTTAGATCTAACTTTATAATGAGAGATCCAAAATGCATGTTCAGCTTACTCCAAACTCTGCCAGCAGAAGCAGGTAGAAGATCTTAAACCTTCTGTCTGGGCAGTTCTTTCAAGTGCCTAAGTTTTATGTTCAGGTATCCCTATTTTAACCAGGATGAGCAACCTGCTGAGTTCAAATCCACAACCTTTTCAGATCCAGCAAGCAGAGTTGCTTGCAAGACACAGTCAGATAGAATTTCTCAGAAAACAGAAACCTGTGCAGACTCCATAGTTCACGAAATATTACCTACACAGACAGGTTTTTATGATGCAGCTGAAAAAACCACCTTGTATTGTGCAAAGCTCTTTTTCTTTTACTCACAAAAAGCAGACTTTATTTTAGAAATCTATTGTCATTTCCAAACTGTAATATATTTCAGTAGCAGAAAAAAATTATGATGTATATTGCAAATTTTGGAGGTTTGGGGCTAACTGAGGTGCCCTTGAACTTGGTTTATATGGACAGAAAGAAGTTTTTGAACAGATACAATGGATTGCAGTTAAGCCTTAATAGTCTTAGTTTTGCCTTTGCTAAAGAGAACTTGTAGGAAAAGCTTAAAATTACTGTAGACATTTAAAAATCACAAAAGAAAGACACATTAGGTGCCAGTAAAAACATTGATAAGAGATTAAAAAACCCATCTAGGCTAGGAAAATATTTTCTGATGTAATCAGTTGAAGGACAATGGACATTCATGAGAAGAATAATAACTTTTAAAATAAAACCCATGAGTATATGACTATAAAGGCAGTTTTAAAACATCATGACAGTTGCATGGTAACAAGAGAGATTAAATGAGATTTGAATACTGTGAGGCACAGGTAATTTAGAAAAATGAAAAAGAACAAAGCATGGAAAAAAATGCTTTACTACTATATGGAAAAAAGTAATTTTGACAGAGAATGTGAAAGAAGCACAAATAATGGAGAATTATAATAGCTTGATAATCAAGAAAAAGATAACAATGAACTATTATGGAAGATCCAAATAATTAGTAAATAACATAATACAGAATATGAAATATTAATTCCAATTTGAAATGTATTTATATGCATTGAATATAAATCAAAGAATATCAGGTGACGTAATAAAAAAATGCAGTACAAGAAAGTCTAAATAATGTAACATACTGAGAAAAAGACTAAAAAAAAAAAAAACAAACCCAACCCACAAAAAGCCCCTTGAGTAAATTTTCAGTGAAAAAGTTTGTAACTGGGATCTGAAATGAAGAGCTGTAAAATCAACCATCATGACCTACTTTGACATATAAGGCTGTTTGACAAAAATAAACTAATTTTAGGAAACTAGAAGTGCTAAACTACAGTCCAACAGATTTAAGAAACATGCCCAAAATAGCCATTATCATGTAGCATGTGGTTCTGAAGGAAAACAGAAATGTACAAATTATTTTTTCAGTGTAGTTTCAATGTAAATTTTTGGCAAAAATTCTTGGCTTCAGTATTTCTAACTTTCTATTATGTACATAATCATGGTCAGCTCAACTCCTTCAACAAAAAAGACAGCAGTAGGCAGTTCCCTCAGACCCTCTGAAATATCTTCTAGAGGTGTTTCTTCCACCATCAGGAACAAAACTGTTTATTAATGGAGGGATATACTGGGTAAATAAAACATGGTAAATAAAACGGCTGCACAGGCAAAACAAGATAGATCAAATTACATCTATTTACTTGCATTTGGAAAAGAAGAGGACAGGAAAGAAAAATGATGTACAAGTAACTTCAATATGTGTGTCTCTGAGGGCCTGAGGTAACACAGTGTTTAGAACCATTTTCAGTTTGAAAACAAAATGTGTGAGACACTGTGGGGCATCTGTACATCTCTGACAATGTATGTGGGGAATCTGTGAGTGCATAAGTATGTCTAAGATGAGCAAATGTTTTCCTTGCTTTGAAAATTATTCTCTCCCCCTAGAAGTCAGTAGCAATTTAACAGAAATTAAGTAATCCCTTTGCAAATAAATAACAGGAATATCAAGTAAATAATGAAATTACTTAATAGTAAACATCGCTAGATATGAATTTCCAAGAAATGCATGGGCATAATGTGCAGACGTATCCCATGCAAATACCATAGGTATAATAATCTTTAAAACTTAATAAATGATTGTATATTGCAAAGTAGTAAATACTGGTAGAAAAAAATCTGGAACTAGTTATAAATTAAATATATTACAAAGTAGAACTATAGTAAAAACACTATTCTGATGAAATCCTACTATATTCTGTCTTACGGATATTAACACTCACACTTTAAAGAGGATTATCTGAGTTGCTCTGAAACACCACACATGATCTTCATATTTCATAGTGAAAAAGGCTAATATAGGTGGGAAGTACTAAAAGGTCATTAGCACGGTGAAGAAAGTAAAAAATCTTAGCACCTGATAATACTTAGAGAAAATATTCTTACTTCTAGCTGAGGAGATCTCTGGTAACATGAAAACAATTAAGAACAGACTGAAGCTATAGAAATGTCTGATTTGTAATGAACACAGGCTCAGGTGTTCAGAAGTCCAGAGTGAAACATGGAAACATAATAAAGTGGAGACAGGAGTCTGTTGCCCTGGAGTATAAGAGGAGGTATAGAGGGGCCTAATGTTAGAAAATTAACTTGACTGAAGCTAACACATACCTTAGAAATTACATTTTTTTGATATATTACAAACATATATGTCCAAAGTAATAAATACTTAAAAATATTCCTGCCTCAAACTACAAGGATAGACTAAATTATTTACAAATACCTTCTAGGAAATTATTGTCACAGTACTCTGGCAACAGGGGAATCAAAACTAAAAACAATAAGAATTTAAATTTAAGCAGAATAATTCTTTAGTGTCAGTTATCTTGTTTTTTGCTTGTTTTTATTCAAGGAAGATAAATGTTTGCTTAAGTTAACCAGACCAAGAAAGACTTTTGTCTTCAGCCAGTAAAAATTCCTCATAATGGAATAGTAGTATGAGCCAACTGGTTACTGACATGCATTTTAAAATGTTTGACACTAAAGATACATTATGTGCATACTGGCCTCTTTAGTATCAGTGGTGATCATCAGCTTAATATTGCACCAAATCTGGCTTCTGATCAGTCAGCCTCTTCTACCTCTTGTTTATAATGCCATAGATTGGCAACAAGTCCTTCTGCTTGGGATTTCACAGCCAGTGAGCGATGCTTGAGGAGATGGGTGATCCCAGACATACATCCGGAACAGCTTTCAGTTCCTCAGGAAAGGTAGATGATCCTTTTCTCCCCTCTTTCCCCTTTTACCCTGTACCTATACATCCATCTGAAGAACATTTGGCTGTATGGGCCTCGAGGGAGGAGCTGCTATGCATGGACTGGAGGGGAAAAGTACAGGTCAATACAGTACACACCAACAGGCAATTTGAAAAAGACTCTCAGACACCAATTGAACTGACAGTGGAATTCATCTGGTTCCCTGTGTTCAAAATCTAGCACTTAGATTATAAATGGGATTGTTAGCCGCTGCATTTTTATGGTATATTGAGAGAGGGAAAAAAAAATTCTTAAAAAATACAGTAGGAGCTCATCACTAGGACATACCCTGTGACACACAAAGACAAGGCCTTAGCCTTTAGATACTGAATGTGGCAGACCGTTGCCTGTCTGCTACAAAATTTCAGAATGACAAAGTGGATATAGTTAGACTGTAGCTGTAGAGGTGCTGCATATTGAGAATATCCATAACAGAAGTGAGGCAAACACACGGATTATGCAAAAGAACAAAGCAGACAAATTCTTATTTGTCCAGAAAATACAGATGCAATTCCTAAAATACCCAGCTGTGGGTTTAATCATCAGGAAAGAATCCAAAGCACCCTACAAAGAATGCAATTAGTCTGCAAATAGGGTAGGTCTATCCACTTCCACCTGGCTAGTCCTCTCGGTTTCCTAAGTACCCACCTCTACAGGGAGCCTACATCACATAGTCAGCTATGAGGTGGAAGCTATGTCTACTCTTCAGTATTGGTCCAGTGACTATTTTGAATAAATGAGATTCATCAAAAATGAAATCGTTTTCACAGTGGCCTGTTATTTCTTTATTTCTACCTATTAATTCAGCTGAGGATGCCAAACCACTCTGAATGGAAAGTCTGGAAAGATCCTAAAATAAATCTTACCAGTGCAGTCATTATGTCCTGCTGATAACAAGTTAATTCAAATATCAGATTATTAAGCACAGATGCAATCCAGAATTACATAACAAGTAAAATGCTTTATTATTTTTTTAATATTTCATCACCATAATTTTTCTTCCCCTACAGCAGAAAAAAAAGTCCCTAGTCTCATGTTATAGAATTATGACCATGTTTTGCAATGTAGACAAACTTTTCTGGAAGGGCCCTCTTCGTTTTATTAGCAACCTCTGCTGACAGACATATGCTACCAAAAAAATTCAGTCCTACACTTGACTCACGCACAGTCCATACAAATATCCAGAAGGCTCATATACACACCTAACCAGCCAATCAGTATCAGCAAAACAAAAGTATCAGCATTGTTTCAGCTTCATTTTCAGGTGTTTTGTTAGCAGATTTTCGTTAAAGTCTTCAATTAATAAGCACAGGCAAAGTTAGATGACCCTTTAGTACACTTTTTCTCCTGCACGAAAATAAGAAAATAATCAGGATCCAAGGAAAGCACAAAATGTAGCAGGAAGATGAGATGTTTAAATCAATCACAATATATTAACCCAAACGGGTAATAATGAACATTACAAGTACTGACATCTCTCAAGCCTCTTTTAAGGCTTCAATTTCCCAACTAAATGCAAATATATCTCATTCTCCTACAGGTATGAATTGAATTTTAAGTTTATACCTAGAGATGGTGAAAGAGATACCCCATTTTACACTTTCATTTGACAGGCACGTGATTGAATAAAAATTGATTCTCATTTTCCACATGGCACTATCGGCCTTTAAGTCTAAAGAGACTTTCATCTTTCAGCGGCCTTGCACTTGTGATGATAACTGACAAAGCAATGAATCAAGCTGTATGTCTGCCCTAAGTTTTACGTACACACACACACAAATAGCTGTATCTGTATCTACTCTTACACATGCACATGTACACACATACTCCATCCTGCTCACGTGTCACAAAAGCTACAAAGTCACCCCAAAAGAACAGCCAACAAATGTTTAATAAGATGGGCACAGCCCTATCTTGAACTCAGTTTAAAAAACCCTTTTTTATACAGTCACATACTCATAGCAAAGCCAGATGAACTCACAGATAATGTACATTAAGAAGATGTCCAAGCTAAAAAACTCCACCCCAGTATAGTCTTAATACAATTTGAAGATTACTTTGTCTCAAGAAAGCTGTGTTTGGGTAAAGGATCTTTTTTTTTTATGATTGCTAGCCTTCTTATAAACTATAAAATAAGGAAATAAAAAGTGTTTGTCTGTTTCAGGTCCCAGAGAATAGTTGGTGATATGCATTTTTTCACAATTGCCTTAGCTTTAATTTAGATAAACCACAAAACAGTTGCTAGTCCTTTCACAATCCATTTTGAAGAATACAAAATATTTCAGGGCACAAGATAAGGAAAATTAACTGAAAACTTCTCTACACTGTCCTAACAGTTGCCTACAGGAAACCTATTCATCATCTTATCCTTAGGATTTTTCTTTTATATGCGATATATTTCATTTATTACAGAGCTGAAATCTACACAAGATTACCTTTGATCCAGGCAGTTCTGGACAGCCTCTGTTCTCTAAGGTACATTTGCTATTACAGGACAGAAACAAGGACAAGACAGCAGTTTAGATAATACAGTTAATATATATGAATTACTCTTAATAAGGGATGATATTTGTTATTTAGCTTCCATAAATTATTTTCCTTAAAACATAATTTAGTTTACAAAGGATGAACTAGTCAGAAAATGAAAGCCAGATGATCACACTGGATTCAATAAGACATTAATGCTAGAATCATTTTCAAGGTATTGACTATTCCTGTTACTAAAGCTGTTAATTAACTGCAAATATTCTGCTTGATTTAAAACTTTAAAAGTGAAGGATGTGGAAATTTTCAGGGCTTTCTAAGTGCCTCTCACTTTATTCTAATGTAAATTACAAATGATTACAACAGAAACACTGTGTATGCACAAGCACTTATTATCTTCCCATCCAAGCAATTAAATAGCAACATAAACATATACAGCAGTATATAAAACAAAATAAGCAATCAGTTTTTCTGGAATATTATGCTTACTCATATACTTACTCTTTTATCAGTGTGATAAAATCCAGTTTCTTAAAAGGATAAGCATATTCCTTTTTTATTTTTTTTTAATATTTACAGTTTATCCAGTGTCAAAGAATGATCACACCAAAAATAAAATAAAGATTAGTACACAATCAAACCTTTAAAATACTCAAACTTGTAATTTGAATATTTTTTTTCTTATTAACTTATACCTATTCCTTAAAATAAGGAAGAGGAATCAATTAAATCTATGCACAAGAACATTTCAACAATATTAGGCCTTCCATAATGGAATGGCAAAGGTTTAAATTTTTTTAAGCCACTTTACTACCAACTGTACAAATTAAGTAGGTTCCATCTCAGAGATGCATCATGTGTCTATGCATACATTTATCTGGGAACTGGTACTCCACATTGTTTTTGTCTTACCTCAAGGTAAAAGCTTTTCCCTCTGTTATTGGAGAGCATTTATTTTACTATTTTGGCCTTTTTCATGACAGATGTAAAATTACAGGCCGTGAACCAAAAAAAAAAAAAAAAAAACAAAAAAACCAAAACCAAAACAAACCAAAACCAAACCAAACAAACAAAAACCAAACAAACCCACAAAAAACCCCATAAAGTTCTATTTTATTTCATTCAAAAATTTCCAAGGAGGATTACTTTTCACTCTTTCCAAACATAGTGAAGATGTCAGATTGCTGACCCAACTGCACATTTCTCAAACACAGCAGTGCAAAGCACCTCAAGCAATCAAAAAATCACTGACTACCAAAACCACCTTTGTCTTTTTGAGCAATGTAACCATTAAGTCTGCTGATTTAGCAGGCTTTCTTGCAGCTTGTGGAAGGGGCAGTGGGTATCTTTCCTACGGGATGATGTGCACAAGAACTACAGAAATGGATCTTATTGCAACACACCATTGAATACTTTAGGCTCGTGTTTCAAATGGCAAAGACCCAGTACTTGAGGACCCAGTACCTGAAGCAGGGAGAGAGGTTCTTGGTACATACATTAACTGAACAGTGTCAAGAAACTCTGGGAAAGATGAAGATTATAGAAAAACACTCAGAAGCCCTATAATCCAACAAAGTTTTTATATCATTATAATCTAAACCAATTTAAACACAGACACTGATAAATCTCCAGCAAATATAAATCCTCTCTTACCTTTCCAGATCACATCATCACATTCAATAAAGAGTCCAATTTGTGGTACAGAGATGTTGTACACAGCCAAACCCACTCTTTAACCTTACTGCAGACCATTATCTTCTACCATGTAATTGATTTTTTTTACACTAAATCATCATTCTTTTTTGTTAGAAAGAATTGAGGAGGAAAAAAATATGTGTTGTGGAAACAGAACAGAGCTGTGACTTAGAAAATGTGCAAACACATCTCTCAGTGGGATTTTGTCACCGCGATCACAGCAGTATGCTGTAAATAGCTTCTCTTTAGCTGAGTTGCTCAGGCTTCAGAATGACATTATTAGTATTAAATGGAACCTTTGGAAACTAGCAATTTATGTTATAAATTCTCTGTTGTTTTCTTGAAGCTTTAAATGGAAAAGTGCTTTTTTTTTTTAGAGTTTCTGTAAATAGGAAAAGTTTCATTGAGACTTTCAAATTATAGTCTTCAGAAGTCAAACAGAAGTGCTTGTGGCAGGCACAGTTTGAAATCTTAACTGTTAATGGCAAGATATATTTTTACATTCACTCAGAATGTAAGATTTCAAAAGTTTTTAGAAAGGCTGTGAGGTGGAAAAGTTCAGCGTGTACGCATAGTTGATGAAGATTCATTTGGAGATATGAACATACCTGGGGCTGACAAAAAAATTTATGTGATAAAGATGGTAATTAGGTCAGAGGTAGCTAAAAGTGAATTTTAGATTCTTCAGGGACATTCTCCTTTTAGTCAATAAAGGGCAAATGGCCATCCTCTTGTTCCATTTCTCTCTGCAGGCTTCAGTGAAGTTGACCATAAGGTAAGGTTGTACTTCATGACAAGGACAGACAGGCTCCTGACAAACTGCTTAAAAGACCTCCTATTTGTGATCTCCCTTGTATGCAACTATTTTTTTTGTCCTTTTCAAAAACTAAAGGCTGCTTGCAGAAGAAGTACCATCATAGCACAGTCTTAGGTTGTAATAGGCAAGTAACACTCTCCTACCTACTCAATACATCTATTATGGTGCACCAAACTGGTCCAAGTGCTTTGAAGGAAATCTGAGCACTGGTGAAGAATAAGCACCCAAAACAAAAATTAATTCTCCCCTTCCCCTCCTCTCCCAAAGAACAAGCCATCCCGTAGGAAAATTTCCTTGAATTGAAAGATCAGAGTGACAAATGGTACTAAGGCCTTAGTTCAATTGTACTATTGAGTTTTTTGCTAAAGCTCAGTTTTTATATATTACTTTTAAAATGATTTGTAACTTCCTCTCAACGAAGAGATTTTTCCCATTTATAAAACTCTTATCTGTTATTCACCTCATTATCCTCCCATGGTGCAGTTAAGGATTGCCTAGAGATATTGGGAATATCTGAGTACCTTGGAAACTCCCTAATAAATATGTAAAGCTAAAAAGTAATTAACTATAAGCTTGACCAGGCTAACTTATTAAATGTAAGTTCTATAGTGTATAGTAACGGACTCAAGTTCTTTGCTGTCATCTTTATGTTGGGACCTCCACAATGAGATTGAGAAAAAAATGTTTCCTAAAGCACCATATAAGGACTGAAATCAATTACTTCACCTCCCAAGAAAAAATAATTCTCTTTGGAGAACTACAGTTTTTACACATAATGCCAAATAAAGTTTTTGAGAGCATCAACATGTCCCAGAATATCGGGGAATTAGGGACAATGTCTTTTGCTGACATAAAGAAACATAATATGTATGCATTATAAAGAAAAAGCTTCAAGCAGAAAAATCCTACTCCACTGCATGCGTTTCTCCTTCTAGAGAGAAGACAGGAGATTAAACAATATATGATTTGACACACAACACAAAGATATGCAATTTACCATGACACAATCAAGGAAAAAAAGAAAATTAGAAAGGTTGAAAACAACCATGTTTTCTGGGTTAGTTTGGTTCCCCCCTCATTCCAACTCACTTTCAGCTGTATTTCTACTTTTCAGCTAAAAATGAAAAGGATATTTGCATACCTAGAAATTCCAACTCTGGATGTTACTTACCACCTTGTCCTGACTACGTCCTTAGCTACTCAACAAAAATGTGCTTTTGCTCAAGCTACAATGATGTCCTGCTTCCTACAACATTAAAGATGGAAAGGCAAGAAAGTGAGCAAACCAACATCCACGATTTCACTGGAAGTTGAAGAATGAACAAAAGATGAACTGAGAAAGGTATGTGTCTTCAATAATCAGAAGGCAGGCTAAGAAACTACATATAGTTTCTATAACTTATAAATCTCACTTCAAAATGAAATGTATTGCAATTAGGGTTTGGGATTTTTCTGTAGTAAAAGATGTTCATAAATGTTTTATGAAATCCAACCAGAAAATTTGCAGATACAAGGTGCAAGGTAAGCCAACATAATATGAAGACTTCACTGCCATCCCATGCAAAGATTCCACTGTTTCCAATAGGTTTGTTTTATTTATTACTTAGAAAAACTACCACTACTAGTCTATGATCACATATCAGCAACCAAAAGAGCACTTCTGCCTGTGTTGAAAAACAATCCCTGGGCAAAGAAAAAGGTCAAGGGAACAGCACATGCAAATAAAAGAAAAGGTCATTCCCAGGCTAATGACATGAAAGGCAGGTATGGAGTACAGCATAAACAAACAAAAGTTATAAAAGAGAAAGATGTTCTCTGCCTAAATAACTTCTATGGGGACAAGGTCTGTCTAGTTTGGGGGGATTTGTGAGGCTAGGCTGCAGTAAGAACACCACAGCTGTCAGCTACTGTACAGATGAAGTACAAGATGATGAACAATGAAGGATGATTTGCTGCATTCTTCACTTGGATATCTTGCTGACACATAAAATCTCCACTGCTATCATGTACAACGACCCATCACAAAAAGGCTACAGTCACAGGAAAAGATATAAACACCCAGTCATTATATAGGGCTATTTGCACATGACTCTACACTTTTCAGATCTTAATGTCTCTACATTTAAAACATTACAGACATCAAAGGAAAGGACAAGAAAATAAAGTTTTAAGGACTAAGTGCTCACAGAGTCTTTTGTTTGCTTCTCCTTCCGGTACAGAAATAGAAAGACTTTGCAAAGATCTGGCCAAGGAGTTATAAAGAAGTAAACAAGGATTTGAAAATCAGATGATGAGGAGTTACATCCTCGGCATCAAGGAGAAACAGATTAAGAGTTTAGGCCACACTGTCCTGATCCATGTATGGTTTAGATTGTCTATCTGAATGCAGTGCAGGAGGTCCTGATCTATGAGAGCTGGATCTGGTTTAAATGGGTGAATGCAGAATGAATTGGTTACTTACTATGCAACTTTGATTGACACAATAAATCAGACATGTCATATGGAAAGGCCAGTCACAGACAGATCAATGCCACTTAACCCATCTTTATTTTCATTTCCACCTCTTCTGACTGCATTTTGGAAGAAGGGACAAAAACAGGCACCAAAATTAAGCCTGCTTTTTCTCTGTTTTTTTGGTTTTTCTTAGAAACTTACAAGTCCTCAACAACATATTTTTTGCAGGTTCTGGTTCTTTCTAAAGCCAATTAGGGTCACCAGCCCTATTCTCATATTTCTCCCCCAGACCAAAACACCATCCAGATGAACTTCCCTTCCTCCATAGACATCATAAAATTGATGCATTTTTTCAGGGAAATATCTAGGATGGAAATCATAGCCCAAACATGACTCCCACATGAACCCTACTATCATATAATCATAGTAAGAATCATTTAAGTTAGAAAACCTTTAAATTCATGATATCCAACCACAACCTAACACTGTCAAGTCCACTACTAAACCATGTCCCTAAGTGCCACATCCACACACCTTTTAAATTACTCCAGAGACTGTGACTCACCCTGGGCTGAGTCACTGCTTCCCTTGGGGAAGCCTGTTCTGATGCTTGACAACTCCTTCAGTGAAGAAGTTTTTCCTAATATCAAATCCTAACTTCTACTGGAAAAACCTGATAACATTTTCTTTGGCCTCTCATTTGTCACCTGGGAGAAGAGACTGACGACCACTTCACTACAGCTTCCTTTCAGGTGGTTGTAGAGAGAATAGTCTCCCCTGAGCCTTCCTTTCTCCAGAATAAACATCCCCAGCTCTCTCAGAGAGAATAGTCTCCCCTGAGCCTTCCTTTCTCCAGAATAAACACTCCTCATCAGACTTTTGCTCCAGACCCTTCACCAGCTCTGTCCTCCTTCTCTGGACATGCTCCAGCACCCCAATGTTCTTCATCAACTGAGAAGCCCGAAACTGGACACAGGATTCAAGATGTGGCCTCACCAGTACCAAGTACAGGAGAACAATCACTGTCCTGGTCCCTCTGGCTACACTATTTCTGCCAGGATGCCATTGGCACCAGCTGGGCACACCTCCCACAGGGGTGCTCACCACTGCTGGCTGGTACTGGTGTCTGGTGGAGCAGGGCACACCCCACAGCTGGCACTGGGGCAGCACTATCTTCCCACCCGGAGCTCAGCCAGGGCAGCTCTATCAGTTACAGTAGGTGCATCCAGGTGGGTACCATTGCCTCTTGGTCAAGCTGGCAGAGCTTTATCACCTTTCCTGTGCCCTTGCATTCAAACTGCCGTGCCACAGCCATGTCCTGTTTGCAGCCCTGGGTGTGGACATATCTTAAGGGCTTCCTTTATATGTCTGGAGGACTTGACCAACATCGCTACTGGCCGTGCCCAAGTCCCACCAACCACTGTGGCACGAGCTGTGAGCTCCTGATGGCTGTCTCAGAGCCTGGAGGATGTGTTGGCCAGCAAGGATGGATAGTGAGCCAGCTCACTGGGCACCGACAGACAAATCTATTTGGTTTATCTGGACCATCAACATGAATGGGATTGAACCTGTAAGTCGTGCCTTTACCTAATTGCTGATGTTACTGATTTTTTTGGCACTAATACATGTGTTGCTGGGACCACACTTTTTTTATGAACCTGTTTCAGAAGCACAACTAACAAACCTGCCAAGTTGCTGATAAGCTCTTATCATCTCCTCTAAAGCCATTTATTCCTTCTGAGACGAATTCTCCTGAACTAGTACTCCAGCTTCCACATGCTGTGAACATTCTGCTACCAGTAACAAGCTCTCGAAGTCACACAAGTCACTAAAGTTCCTACTACTTCCTCCAAATGGCTCAGCATTCCAACACATTACCTTGGCTTGCACTTGCCACCGCATGCACAGCTCCATATGGGACTGCTTTATTTACTTTTTATTTTGTTAGGCTCTGACTTTGAGCTCAGTATTTCTTTCCAGATCAGATCTCCATTTTAATATTCCATTAAATATGCCCTGAGTTTTTCCAGAGAGACTGGCATCAAAGATAGCTGCTGAAAGCCACCTGAACATAAAGTGCCCTGGCCCAGAGAGTGGGATGAGTTTAACTGTGGTCATGGGAAATTAAAAACATGAGAACTGAAGAAAAAAAATTCTTAGGGATTTAGAGACAGACCAGAAGAATGTTGCATGTGCAAGAAGAAATAGTGAATACCACTTTTAAGGTATTTAATCAGAGATATAGAAGAATATAATTGGCAGACGATGGCAATGGCAAATAGTCCCATGAATCTGGAGAGAGTTCAGAGCTAAACATTCAAAGGAAAGGCAATTCATTCAAGAGTGATTGCCTCTTTACATCTGAGCAATGTCCACTGTTGTCCAGCATGAGTATTACAGACATCATTTTATTACAGTCATATTTTAGTATAAAAACTTTCTTTTTTCCTAATATTTAACAATTATAGTTTCCTTATAACACATTAATTAACAGCAACCAAGAAACTTAGGTATTAAAACATAGTGTTGGCTTTTTCAGTGATATTTGGCCTGGTACCAGTGCAAGTGTGGTAGAAAACTGAGCAGATTACAGAAGATACATCAAAAGCTGTATTTGCTTGTAGGATTGCTCTCCAGACATAGCAATTACAATGGGTAAATGCAGATTTAACCTCTGAACTATTAAAAGTAAACAGTCCAAGGAACTAGAGATTGCCAAAACATCATCCAACATTAACAGCTCACCTTGTATAATGCAAATGTGAAGTTGCATTTTCTTCTGTGTATAGTGCATTTAGGACTTTTTTGATGCACAATAAAACTGCAATATCTGGAACAGCGATTTTACATGTGTTCTTAGATTTTTGACCTCATATTCATATTTTCATCACCAAGCTTTCCTTATAGCACATAAAATGAACTTTCAAGGACCTTTCTGTCTCCTGTTAAAACACTCATACAGAATAGCTTTTCACAATCTACCTTCACCTACATTTACTTCCAAAAACATTGAGCATTTTTTGGCATTCATTCACAGTGGAATTCCAACACTTGCAGATGTGTCCACACTTTTGAGACATCTCAAACCATTTATCAGGTAAAAATCACAGAATCACAATATCACAGCACTTTTATGGTTGGAAGGCACCTCTAGAGATCATCTAGTCCAACCCCTCCTGCCAAAGCAGGGTCACCCAGAGCAGGCTACACAAGAATTTGTCCATGTGAGTTTTGAACGTCTCCAGAGACTGAGACTCCATGACCTGCTTGGGCATCCTGTACCAGTACTCTGCCACCCTCAATGTAAAGAATTTCTTCTTCATGCTGAGGTGAAATTTCTTGTGTTTTAGTTTATGGTCATTATTCCATTATTGCTGGGAGACACCAAAAAGGATCTGGCACCATCCCCTTGGCACCTGCCTTTATATGCATTAATGAAATCCCTTCTCAAAGTTTTCCAGACTGAACAGGCCCAACTCACACAGTCTCTCCTCATAAGAAAGGTTTCCTGTCCCTGCATCACACTTGCGACCTTCCACTGGACCCTCTACAGTAACTCCTTATCTTTCTTGTACTGAGGAGCCCAGAACTGGACACAATAGGGCTGAACAGAGGGAGAGGATCACCTCCCTTAACCTGCTGGCCACCACACTCTTCCCAATGCACCCCAGAATACTACTGGCCCTCCTGGCCACAAGTTTTCAAAAAAGGAACTTGTGCTTTCTCACATGTGACTATCTCAGGCTAGCTCCTCTCCGGGTGCCTCAAGCATCTTGAGACTCACTGCTAGATAGCCACATAACCATTATGCATCAAAACACTTTTATACAACTTTTGCAGCAGGTCTGTAGATGAGAAAAGTAAAGCTGAAAGCTAAAAAATATTTTTTTTTCTTTTTGCTTTATAACATAATTAAAGTTCTGTGACAGTCGGAGATGCAACTCCAGAGAGGCCAGACCATTGTAACACTAGGGAGTAATTGAAAAGAATGACTGGCAGTCCTGAGTAAGGAGCAAAGCAGATCATTAGATATTTTTCTATAAACGCAATGACATAAATAATTTGGGACTTAAATATTGCCTGGGCTATGTTTGAAGTTGAGATAACCAAGACCATTAAGGAGTCAAAATAATGACAACTTAATTTTGTAGAAACGTAAGTGATTAAACTGAAGGAACTTTGAATTTTGTATTGGCCCAAAATGTGGATTTTTTTTTAATAAATTACAGTGTAATTTTAGTGTTTTTAAAATCTCATTAAAATGGTTCTCAAATAAAAAAGCATTCTGCTGCCACACTGAAAATTCCAACATTCACATGTAATATTAGACTCATTAAAATTTTCTTACCGGATATGAGCAGCTTAGGTCCTGTGCTCTCATTCCACTGTACAACATCATTAAAGAATCTCAGTGTAAATGTGAAGCCAACTACAGAGCCTTTCATCTATTAAAACAAATTTTAAAATCAAACTACTAAACAGTGAGAGGAAAATTGGATTTTTGGAATCTCTTAGTTTAAACAATAAAAAAACTATACTAGTAAAGGCAGTGCAAACATTTTCTTCACAATATATAGCATAATAATATTAAAACATGCAGATCTGATTTGTGAATGTTGTAGCTTTACACATACACATAGAAGCTACCTGAATTTGCTCAGATGCTTTGCTTTGTAATATTGCTGATTCCATTTGGCTTATTTCTACTGTCTTTCCTAAGGCAAAGCATCCAGTACAAGAGAGATTTTTTCATTCACTAGTACCTTTCTGGATGAATAGTTCCACTGATGAAGGATACAAACTCTATTCCTAGATAAGGATTTTAAGATCCTTTGTTTAAAGAGGTGAAACAAAATGAAGTAGTGCATTTGTTTCTTACTGAAAAAAAGAATATGAAACCCAAGAATAGAACCCCAAGTCATTACAGACATGACCTAGATCCTTACATTTTTGAATGCACAGAAAGATTTTTTTCAGGCACCAAATTCCTTCCTAACTACTTAAGCATTCAAGTTTTCATAAAAGAGGCTTACACACTAAATTACCTTTCACAAGCACGGCTATCTCAGGGTAGATCCTCCTCAGATGCCTTGAGCATACTGAAGCTCAGTCTGTTAGATGGCCACATGATGCATCAAAACTCTTACAAAACTTTTGCATCAGGTCTGTGAAATGCAGGTGGGGAAAGCTACAGCTGGGAGATATAAAAAATCTCTACGAAGCAAACTTTTGCTTTATAAAGTAGTTTATGCATGTTTGAAATACAGCTACAGAGGGGCCAGACAACTGTTACTTGTTCAACCTTTTTTTCAGTATTTTTGAGGAAGATAAAGAACTGAAGCAAAACCAAAATGAGAATGTCTACTATTCCCAAATTCTTTTTGATGTACAGGATAGGTCTAAAATCTAAAAAAGTTTTAAAAAAAACATGATCGCTTAGAGAAAAGAAAAACAAGTTCAGGGTTTTTTAAGTCATCAGGACTTCATTTGCCATGGAGGGCTTGTAGATGATGCTAGAAGACAATGCTTTAGAGAATCCTTGACATTCATCTATAACCAATCCCAGACTCTGCAAAACTTCTGCTACATGAAATGGAAAGGTTTGCACCATCTTATGACTCATGGACTCAGAAGTCCTTTTCAGTGGTACAATCACTGCAAGTCATAACAACAAAATCCAGAGTTTACTTTGGGGATGAGAGAGCTCTATCTCTATTTATTTTACAACAGCATATCAAAGCTGTGATCTTTCCAGGGGTGTATAAAACCTAGACAATGTACCTAACAACTTTGTGTGAACACTGGTTGCCACAAGAGCTGCCAGCATTAGAGAAGCTTGAGCCAGATATTCCAGCATCCAGCATTTTAATCACTGAGAAACTTGTTGCCAAACGCTGCTCCAGTAAGACTAATTGGATAAAGTAGGTGCAGGGCTAATTAAGCTGTACTGATTCTTACTTCTTTATGTCCTAAATACATATTTTTACTAGATTCCATTCTACTTGATAGGAGGCTGTTGAAGTTAATCACATAGGATAAGTTTAGCCATCTGCAATGAAGCTACAAAGAAGTATCAGGAAATCTTCACTTCAGTTTTCATTAAGCTGTAGCAGAGAATTTGGCCTGAAGCCAGTCTTCTGTTACAGCTTTAAATTTGGCCCACTGTCAACATCTGCAAACAAAACTTGCATGGCTTTTACAATACAGCATTTAACAATTTAGTATTAAATTAAGTTACGTACTACTTGACAGATTTGGGCACATAAAATGAAAACTGAGATTTTTGAAACAGCCAAAAAGACAACAGAAAAAATCATGTACTATCTGGATATGACATAATTAATCGTACTTTTCACATGTACAGCTATTATTAATGAAAATAATTAAGAGGGAAGGGACATACCAATCAAAACTATTCTACAGCCAGTGTTTATACAGATTATGTCCATGTGTGCAATACAAGATATTTTTGAGAAAGAGTAGAAGAATGAAAAAAAAAATGCTATGCTAGGAAAGCTCTGGTAAACTCAAACCAGCATAGAGTCTCTCAGCTATTTTAGTAGGAATAGGACATAAAGTAAATAAACAATTTTTACTCTGAAATTTTTAAATATCTGAAACCCCTAAGAAGCACTGTTAGTACTGATCATAGCAGGGCAGAACTAACATTTTTGCAAATTCAGCCTAATTACAGACCTGGAAAACATGTGTTCAACCCACCCCCATTTACCTTAAGATGTCAGTCACCCTCTTCAATATGTTTGTGTCCACACAACTACAGTCAAAACCAAAAATGTATCAGCCTGTCTTCAAAGACCAAGACCTCCCAGAGATGCCAATAAAAACATTATTAGCAAACTATACATAGAGACAGGTAAAGAAGTGCGTTAAATGACGCCATTTGATCATTTCCTTCCTTCCCTCCTTCTGTGTTCAGTACCCATTTTAACATCATACTTGTGAAAAAGTATGTGATACTGTGTATGTGTATGTTATATGTGATACTGGGAACGTTGCAATATATATAGCATATGTTTAAATATACTATATATATTACATCATATATATAAATATATACTATTTATATTTATGTGTATATATATACTATATATATTTATAAAATATATTTAGTATTTAGTATTTCTAAATATAATTAGAAATATATGTTTTAGAAATATATTTAGTGTTTCTCTTACAAACAGACTAGCACATATAGTTTTT
>VWYO01015455.1:82264-102296 GCA_013400275.1 Rhadina sibilatrix | reverse complement strand
CAGTAAGTCCCCCAGCCCATGATGTGGTTCATCAGCTACGCTGGGTTCAAGCTTATCCTTGGCAGGACTGTGGAACAATTGGCAGGAGTGTTGAAGCAGTTCTTGTGCCCTTGAGAAAGGGGCCATTAATGAGCGCTCTTGCAGTCACCTTTCTGTGGGCAGATGCACTTTGCACCAAGTGAGCACTGTCCACCATGCAATGGCAGCAGTGGCAAAGGGATTATCCACTGGCCCTGCCTTGGCCTCAGAGCAACTGTTTGGGCTTCCTGTTGTGTGAAAGCAGCAAGAGCAACCCCAGAAAACAGCTTGTAAACAAACACAAAAAAGATCACATCCCTGCTATTTCTATTTGAGTCGCTGGGTGGAGTGTAGGAACGCTGCTGCTTTTGTGCCTGTGGGAGTTCCTTTCGCAAGAAGATTCTCCCGGTCACAAACCACAGCATTCAGCCTTGGTCAGAACAGAGAGTGGGCAAAACACTGCTGTGCAAATGCACACTCTAGGGCTGGCTGTCAGACAGCAAGGCCAGGTGGAATGAGATGTTCAGCTCTTTCCTGTCTTCAGCTGTGCTTTTTGGGAAGGGATTTGCAGGAGGAGAGAATTTTTGGATGTTACCGTGTGGCTTTTGGGTGGGGGATCTCTTGCCCTTCTCCTTCAGCCTCCAGAAGGCTTACCCTGCATCTGGGTGACTCCTGCCCATATTGAAGACACTGCTCAAGATGTCATTCACCTCAGCCTGTTCTTTTCTGAGCTCATTGAGTCATGGCGTATGCCATACCACACATCTGTGTTTCCTCACCTCCTAACACATTCCACTCTTGTCTCCTGCAGTGCCTCTGGTACACACCCTTGCCTTTGCTCCCGTTGTTGATGGGGATTTCCTCCCAGACAAGCCAGAGAATCTCTTTGCCAACGCTGCCGACATCGACTACCTGGCCGGGGTCAATGACATGGACGGGCACATCTTTGCCGGCGTGGATTTACCCGCCATCAACCGCCCGCTGGTGAAAGTCACTGCGTGAGTGACACCTGCCCTTGCAACCTCAACAGGAGACATCTGCTCTTTAATGCGCCTCCCAAGCCCCAGGGAGTCAGACTTGAGTGGACAAGGCATGGCCTTGAAGCCACGATATCACTCCAAGCCTGGGTGCTCAGGGCTTTTGTTGCCGAGTCCAGAGCCTTCAAGAGAAAGGGCCAGGCAAGATCTCTGCCCTACCTGAAGTTGCTGGTCAGTAGTTAATTAATATCCCTTGTCTTTTCAGTGACCAGGTCTATGATTTGATCAAAGGCCTCACTGTGGACAGAGGTGTGGCTGGAGCCAATGCCACNGATGACCTGCAGTACGTGTTTGGAAAGCCTTTTGCCACCCCCCTGGGCTACCTGCCCAAGCACAGGACTGTCTCAAAGGCCATGATTGCTTACTGGACCAATTTTGCCAGGACCGGGTGAGTGATTCCCATTCCACATTTGGGGCCTGATGCAGCCCTTCAGGCTGCTGGTCTTGTCCAGTAAATTTTAAGGATCCTTCCTAAAATCAGGGTGTTCCATGTCTGTATTTCTTATTCATGAATCCTGATGTTCACACAGAAGTCCCTATGTGAAGCTGGGAAGATGCCAGTGGGGATGGAGGGAGGAGGCTGCGTGTCATGAATTCACTCCTAGCAGGCAGAATTCCAGTTGCTTGTCCCACTGTCAGATTCTCTCTTTCCTCTCACTTAAAGCCTCACTTGAGCATACAGGGTTCCTGCCAAAAATCTCAAAACTGAGCCTCTGTGTCTCCTTTTCCCCCAGTGATCCCAACAAAGGGCATTCTGATGTGCCCGTTTCCTGGCCAGCCTACACCGACAAGGGCAGGTACTACCTGGACATCAACAACAAGATGAACAAGAACTCCGTGAAGCAGGACCTGAGATCCCGCTTTGTGACCTTCTGGAACTCGGTCTATCTGAAGCTGCCACAAGTTGCCGACATCACCCAGTCGGAGTTAATGTTCTGAAGCTGAGAATAAAGCAGATTTTAGAGGTCATTAAAGGCTTGCTTGTAACCGAGTGACTCTGTTTCTCTGTGTGTTTGCTGTGACAGAGTTTTCTTGCTCGTGTCAAGGTCAGGCAGGATGGAACATCCTGTGGGCAGTGTGTGTTCCCCTGGCTGTGGCAGTCAGTCCTGGCCAAGCTGTCCTTGCAGCAAAATTATATTCTCACCCTCACCTTCCTATCCTTCATCTGCCACCTTTTGTGGCATTAAACATTGCTGAGGTGAAGGCTGAAGTTCTTAGGAAGCAAAAGCTTGTTTCAGTGAGAATTCACACCAGATTCCTTGCACGAGCCGAGAAATGTACGGGTGCATGCAAGCATTTGCTCAGCTGAGGGTTTTTCTTCATTGTCCAGGCAGGACAGGGACAAAATAACACACGGGGGAGGTGATTCTGCGTTTGCTGATGGTCACAAGCTGGGCTGAGGAGCCCCATGTCCGAGCAGCACAGGACGAGCTCAGGCCGCCCTCAGGCCGAGCCCGGGCCTCGGAACCGTCGTGCGGCGGAACCTTCGCGCCGCGGCCCNGTTTGGGTTGAAAGGGACCATAAATTTATTCAATTCCACCCTCTTGCCATGGACAGGGACACCTTCCACTAGACCTTGCTCCACCCTGTTCTTGGACACTTCCAGGGATGGAGCAGCCACAGCTTCTCTGGGCAACCTGTGCCAGGGCCTCCCCACTCTCCGAGGGAAGAATCCCTTCCTCATATCCAGGACATTATATTTTTTTTTTAATTTATTTCTTCCTGCTATCCAAAATGGGAGCACACCCCTGTGTTGTGCTGCAGGTGCTGGTAGGGCAGGAACGATCCCCCTGAGGCTGTGTGAGGGGCTGGGGCTGGCACAGGAGTGCAGGGCTGTGTGTGCCTGGGATGCTGACAGGGGCTGTTCCCCCCCTTTGCTGACAGATCTACGCCGACCCTGCCAAAAGGCTGGAGCTGTATTTCCGCCCCAAGGACCCCTACTGCCACCCGGTGTGTGCCAACCGCTTCCCCACCTCCACCATGCTGCTCAGGGTCAGGAGGAGCACCAAGAAGCAGCAGCAGTTGGACACCGAGGGGCAAACCCAGCCAGAGGTCCAGTTTGAGATGGAGATTCTTGGGATTGTCACCACTGTTTACAAATTTCAAGGTAATCCTTGGGGTTGCCTGCACGTGGCTTAGGGATGAGTGTGTTTGGGGGGGAAGGGGGAGTGTTTCCCCCTCAACAGGTCAGGACTGGAGGGAAAATCAAGTGTCCTGTTGTTGCAGCCTCCCTGCTGGATAAACCTTTGCATGAACTTTTCAGGCTCCTGCTCATTGACTGTGAGAATTGTTGTTGAATTCACAGCAAACTTCACAGTGGTTTAACTTTTGTTTCTTACAGGAATGTCTGACTTCCAGTACCTGGCAATGCACTCTGGCCCTGATGGCAAACAAACCTCCATGTATGACAAAGTCCTGATGCTCAAACCAGAGAAGGAAGAATTTTTCAATAGGGACTTACCTCTTTACATCCCACCACCCATTTTCTCACGTCTGGACACTCCTGTGGACTATTTTTATCGCCCAGATATACAGCACAGGTCAGTGCCTTTCCTCATGATACATCTTTCATGTATTTCACACTGCTAATTTCCTGCCTTGTGCCATTTTATCCCTCTGGATTTGGCACAACAGAGGCAAAAAAAAAAAACCTGCCAGAAACTGCCTGGCAGTGGCAACGTCAGCAGAATTCCACTTGAGGATTTGCCAGGTGAGGGGAGCTGGGGCTGAGGTGAAGATGCTGCCTCTGCCAGCTCACCCCACAAAGTGTGGGATGCAGGACACAGCTCCTGCCTGCTTCCAGAGGGCTGGAGCCAAGGGCAGGCTTTCCAAGGATTGGTGCCATGTGTTCCTGGCTCTGATTTGCTTTGCCAGAAGAACAATCTGGGAGATCTCCCACAAGAAACACCTTTCATTTTCTCGCTGTCGGCCTTCACCAGCACTTTTTAAAGGAAAAGAAATTTCCAGATTGAATGGGTACCTGCAGTTCCCTCTTTCTTTGCCCCTGTCCCACTGAGTATCTGCAGTAGCCAGGAGAGCAAATGCAGAGGGAGAAGCCTTTCCACCACATTTCAGACAGATCAGTCCCAAGTGCTGGAAGGTTTTCTGCCAGACAGGGCAGAGCTCCTCTGTCAGTGGGCAAATGGATGTTGTTTAGAAGTTTTGGGGTTTATTTAAATTTAAATTTTCTTTCCTCAGTGCTGCCATGAGAGCCTTTTATGGTACCAGTGTGTGATCAGGGGAGGTTGGGCCAAAGTTAAAACAAGCCATTGCTCACCCAGCTGAGTCCCTTTTGTCTTTTCCTGTTCCTCAGGGAGGGATACAACAATCCCCAGGTGTCTGGTGAGAACCTGATTGGCCTCAGCAGGGCCCGGCGCCCACACAATGCCATCTTTGTCAACTTTGATGATGAAGAAATCCCAACTAAACCACTGGATGCTGCTGTACAGAACTGGAAGAAGGTGTGCACCAATCCTGTGGACAAAAAGGTGGAGGAAGAGCTGAGAAAGGTGTGTGCCTTACTCCTGCTCTGAGCACTGTCCTGCAGCAAGCTGGGGAGGAAAAAGTACATTTTTTTCCCAGAAATTCGTGGTGATTGTAAGTGACTGATACAAGTGTGAGCAGATGCTGCTGACACTGCTGTGTTCAGTTCAGTTCTGCAAGTCAAGCTTTGAATCTGTGGCCAACTCTAAGCCCCTTTTTGTGAGCCATGAGTTCTCACATCACCATCCAACAGCTCGTATTGAGGGCCCAAGGCTCTGATATGGACCTGAGTCCACCTGGAAAGCTGCTCTGCCTTTGGTAACCCCTCCCCACTGCTCTGTGGTTGGTTTTTTGTGTTGTTTCAGCTCTTTGAAGTGCGTCCTGTCTGGTCTCGGAACGCAGTGAAAGCCAATATCAGCGTCCATCCAGACAAGCTGAAGGTGCTGCTGCCATATCTGGCCTATTACATGGTGAGTGGTGCATCTCACCTGCCTCTTCCTGCTCCTTTACCACTTCTGAGGTCCTACAACTAAGTACCTGAGCTTAATTTAATGTAAAGAAACAGAGGGAAGGAAATGCTTTAAAGCCAAAGCTGAAGCCAGTGAGGATTCAGTGACTCTTTGCTCTGTAGGTTCTAATCACCTCTGTAGGTCGGGCAGACACTCTACAAGTGGCAGTGGTAGCAGAATTTCTCCACACAAACACTTGGCTGTGACCTTGCAGGTTGGTTTGTAACAGCACACAAATATTTGTGCTTTGATGCTTTGATTGCCAAGTTTCAGTGTATAAATATTGGCATGGCAAGTGAGCAAAGAGTTGGTAAAACAAATACCTTTGGGCAGTGAGGGAAAATATTAGAACTTTCCAAGGACCTCTGTACTGAAGGAAAGTGTAACACTGGAGTGCTTTTTTGTAACCATCTTCCCTCATGTGTTTGTGCAGTTAACAGGTCCTTGGAGAAGCTTGTGGGTTAGGTTTGGGTATGACCCCAGGAAACACCCTGAAGCAAAGATTTATCAAGTGCTGGACTTCCGAATCCGCTGTGGAATGAAATATGGTAAAAGGGCCCAACCCACAGAGCTGCTCTCTCTGCTTTCTGGTTAATCCTGGTAGTATTTTTCTTTTTATGTGTTTTTCAAACTCTTCTGCCATATTTCTTCTCTCATGAACATGTCACCTTTTGAGCTCCTTGCTTCCTGTAGTTCTTTCTAAAGCTCCTGTAATACTTTCTTTCATAGTATGCAACAGGTATTTCCTTATCTGGCATTCTGAACTCTGGCTTTCCTCCTCCATGTGTTCCAAGCCCAAGTGGGTGTAGCAGAGCATTTTCCTCCTCACTCAGGGGAGGCACCAAGCAGGAATTCTGGTGCTCACACAGCAGCTTTTCCTCAGCATTTCCTGCAGGATGCTGGGTCTCAGACCTTGGACTGGGGTTCCCTGCTCTGATTTAGCAAAGGCCAAGTTGAGGAAAAGGAGTTTCTGATGCCATCTGATAAGTCCATTAGCTGGCATCCACTCATTGACATCACATTTCCAAGTTAAAGGTTTTGTTGATCTCTTTTCCCCACCCTGCTAAAGCCAGCATATCCCAAAGACCAACCTGCCCTTCCCACACCAGTCCAGCCCTTGTGTTCCTGAGCTGGGGATATTCTGCAGAGTGCTTGCCCTCAGTTCATTACTGGATTTTGGTTTTCACCTCTAGGTTATGCTGCTACTGACATGCCTGTGAAAGCAAAACGCAGCACGTACAACTACAGCCTGCCCATCACTGTCAAGAAACAAGGTATGCTGGGCCAGAAGGGATGCCTGGCTCTTCTGCTTCTCTCTTTGCCCCATCTTTGTCACAGGTGGTGAAGGGTCTTCCTGTCTTCTAGCTGAGCCAAAACTGGAGCTTGTTTTCTGGTTGTAATATTGCTGCTAGAGCAATAAGTTAAGCCAGAGAAAAATCTCCTGCTGGGAAGCGTTGTGGGAGTCTGGCTGAGCCACAATGTCTGTTAGCAGGCAGGAGGGAGTTCTGCAAGCCACACTGGGAATTCAGAATTCACTGAGGTGCAGAGAATGGGGGAGTTCTCTTTTCTGTGTCAAAGGAGATTAGAAAAGGTTAAAATGATGAACAAGTAGACTCTGGAAAAAGCTGCCCAAGTCAGCACCTTTCCTGGGGCTGTCCAGTAACATCTCTGAAGAATGAACAAAGCACATGCTCTCTTACTGGTTGGTCTGGCTTTGTTGAATCAACAGAGAGAAGTGACAGTCCAATATGAAAGATGTCCCTAATTAGGACTCTTTGTTTTCCTTTCAGGAAGTCACACAGTCAGTGTCCACGACCTGAAACAGGGGCTGGGTTCAGCTGGTACACCTGGAGCAAAAAAGCCCCCCTCCAGCAGGTATAAGCTGAAGGTAAGTATGACTTTTGATACCAAAATCTTGAAATATCTCAGTGAAATAGGGATGTTTCCTGGTTCATCAGTCATCAAGGGATCAGCTGCGAGTCAGTTGGTGTGGTCAGGTTTGCCTGGGAAGCTCCTACTTGGATATGGCACTATGGAACCTCACCTGAGTGTATTTTGTTACATGCTGCAAGGTGGGATTGGTGCTTTCCATCCTAATGTTAGATGTGAGAGGAGCATTTTGCTTCAATTGATAAAATTGGAATTTCATGGGCAGCGAAGTGCAAAAAAATCAGCATGTCTTTATCAGGTCATGCTGCAAAATCCAACAGGGTGAAATAAATAAATGAGTCTTATTCTTCCTTTTTTGCTAGAATGAAGCCCATGATGCACTGCTAGGCAGTGACAGGCTGCAGACAGAGCTGCAGGTTGCAGAGGTGAAGTGTGTTCTCTGCATGCAGTGCTGGTGTGACTGTGGCTGCAGGGACATTTTGGGGCATTCCTCATTCAGCTTCATCTCCTGCCACATACAGATCTATGCCTTGAAACTTGTTTCTCTTGGAAATACCTCATTCTTGAACCAGCCCATTGGAAGTGCTTTCAGTTATGCCAGAGTTGTTGTGTTACACCATAAAATGCACATGAATCCTTCCCTTCTTCCTCCTCTCAGGAATCCATCTACATTTTCCGAGAAGGAGCCTTACCCCCTTACCGACAGATGTTCTACCAGCTCTGTGACTTAAATGTGGACAGGTACTGCACTCTGCTGAGTCTTAGAGACAGATGTCAAAGCCTGTTTTTTTATACCCTGTCCATTCACCCCTCTCCACCTGAGCACAAACATCAGAGGTGTTTAGTTGCTCAGTAAAAACAGAACAGTCTTTTCACACATAAACTTCCTCTCCCATCTGACAATTACCTGGTTAACCAACTGTGCTATTCCAGCTCAGTGAAGTGGAAGTAAACCAATGTGTCTCGTTTGAAACTCACATCTGAGTGCAGAAGATTAAAGTTTCCTCCCCTTTTGCTGCTCTTTAGCCTGCAGAAGATCATCCACCGGAACGATGGCACGGAGTCGGAATGCACGGAGCGGGACGGGTGGTGCCTTGCCAAGACAAGTGATGACCTGAGGGATAGCATGTCCCTGATGATAAAGCAGATCATCAGATCCACCAGACCTGGTAAGGATGCTTTGAGCATGAGGATGTTGCAGTTGGCACTGAGGCAGAAGTGTTCCTGCATCCTCTGTGTGTTCTTTAGGATGTAGCTCATTCCAGTGTGGGAGCTGAGGCTGCTGGCCTGCAGTGGGAATGTGGGTTGGCATTAGGGATGGCTGGGAATTAAGGTTTTCTATTTTATCTTCCCAGTATCAGCCCTTCAGCTTTTAAATGTTTTTTTTCACAGTCATAACCAAGATTCTTAATTCTGACTGATGTATCTGTTAGTGGCATTTTACTTTTTATTGATATTATTGATTGACCAAGAAGTGAGGAAATCATTTCTTCACGATGCTGGGCCAAAGCAATAATATCCCAGTGAGTTAGGTCAGAATGAGGCAGGAGAGGAGGCACAGCACTGCAGCTCTGCTGCTGTTCTGCTCTCCTTCCTCATATGCAGGAAGAGAGGAAGAGTGTGGAGACAGATTGCTCTGGGCTTGATCAGATTCTATGAAGTGTATTAGCTGTGCCCTGAGGCTGCTGCCTTCCTCTCACATGTTCTGTGAACTCAACTGCAAATGCCCCCAGGTTGCACTGAGAGAGGCATCACAGTGTCTGTCTTTCTTCCCAATTTAAGCTCTTTTCTCAAACACAACAAGCAGTGAAGATGGCAAAGAACAGCTGGCATATGAGTCTGGAGAGGATGAGGATGATGAAGAGGAGGAGGAAGAAGACTTCAAGCCTTCTGATGGGAGTGAAAATGAAATGGAGACAGAAATCCTGGACTATGTGTGAACTCAGTGAACAGTGTGGCTGCTGTGGACAAAACTCTCTGCTCTTGCTCCTTGAGAGCCAAGGGTTCAGCACCAGGACCTGGGAAAGCAGAGCTTGCACTAAGCTGATGATGTTCTCTCTGCACTAACTGCTGGTGGGCAGCATTCTTGATGTTTGGGAGCCCCTGCCTGCATTTTCAGAATTGCTGGCTGAGAAACCTTCCAGCAAGCTCAACAAATTCCCAAGAGCAAGCCCAGAATCCAAACCAGCTGGTGCCACACCAGAGCGAAGCTGCATTCCCAAATCTCACCACGTGTGGGAGTGCATTCTCTCCAGGTTGGTGGCCATGTGGAGAATAGAAAAGGTGCCTGAGGAGATGCTGGGAGAAGAAGCAGTCCAGTCCTGGAGCCCCTAAGGCAGGTTCTGCCCTTCTGCTTGTCCAGAGGGAATGGAAACACTGTGCCATGCCTTCAGCACTGAGCCTCGCTGGTCATCTTGGAAACAAAGCCAGCAGGAAAAATACACTTTCTGTCAGTGAGTAATTCCCCTCCTGGGATGTAGTGTTTGTTGTCCTCATTACCCGATGCACTTCTCAGGTCTGTTTTGACTTCCCCAGCTAGCAGTTAACAAGGACTGAAGGCAGCTGGCAGAGCTTCAGTTGGCCACTGCCAGCTGCATTGTTCCCACCAAAAGAAAGTCCCAAAAATTAAAGAGCTACTCACGTTTTCTGGATCTTGTGCATTCCTCAGTGTGTTCTGAACACACCTGAAAGCCAAACTTCCTTTTTTAAAAGGGTTAAGACCTCCTCTTCTCCACTGAGGGGGCCCTATGGACTGGTACAGTTGGTTACTTGTAACAAAAGTAGTAAACCAAACAAATTATAATAGGAAAATGCAACAGTTTCAGTTCACAGGTTCAAAGGCATGAGGTTCATTTCAAAGTTGAGCCCTGGTCCCTCAGCCAAAAAGCTTATTTTTCAAATCAAAGCTTAACCCACCAGAGTGAACATAAAGTATGAACTCCCCCACAGTCCATCCCTCTTTCTCTAGGAAGGTGCTGGCATTTTGGGGAAGGAGGACAGAACAAGCCCTGCCTTGGGGCAGAGACGTTTGAGCATCAGTATTTTATTGCAAAGACTAATTACATTGCTGTGTACAAGTCACACCCAGCAGTGTGCTCCTTCATTGAAGTGGTACAAAATACATACGGTACAGGGAGGGGAGGGAGGGCACAGTCCCAGGGTGGGCAGGCACGGAGGAGAGGGAACACCCTCCCGGAGGTGCTGGTGCCCCCAGGGGAAGGGGCTTTGGGCAGGGGGGAGGCAGGAGGCTGCCCCTGCGTCAGGGAGCCAGGGGCTCCCATCATGTGCATCGTGGGCAGCGCCGGCAGAGGGGCCACGGGGCTGGAGGAGCTCCGTGCCAGCCACGCTCACACCCAAGCAGCCTCTTCCCCATCGAGCCCAAACCCTGCCCCCAGCCCCAGCCCCTGGAGTGTGGTCCCTGTCCTGGAGCTGGGGAAGGCATCCCAAACCGCCCAGGAACTCTGACGGATGGGAAACGGAAAAGATCTGCTGGAATGAAGCGCTTAAAAAACAGAGATGGAGCCAGGAGCAACGAAAGGTCCCCCTTTGGTTAGTGTTTCCTACAATGATTAAAACAAGCATCTCTGCCCCTGCTCGAGCAATTAGTGGTACAGAATTTGGGAGGGGGGTGCTGGCAGGGTCTGCACCCCATGGGCACAGCAGAGCAATGCTGCTGCTGCTGCTGCCAGCATCCCTCCCAGCAGCCTTAAATAGCAGGGGGGGCACAGGACAGGGACTGGGCTGCAGGGCAGGGGGAGGCTGGATTAGTAAAATGTACAAGTTTGCCTCTTCTATTTACAACCAATAAATACTGAAAAAAAAAAAAAAAATCAGTAAACTTTTTTTGTTTTATACAAAAAAAAGTCTCATTGCTGCTTCTCCCATGGTCAGTGTTTGAAAAAGTCCGGTTAAAGCCCAAGGTGAGTGGCACTTTCTGTGGGTCAGGCAGTGGCAGCTGGGGCACCTGGAGCACCCTGAGCTCTCCGGCCCCTCGTGTGCCCCACGCAGACCCAAAGTCTCTATTTACACAGTTTCAGACAGAACTTTCCTCCTCCTCCTCAGGCTGGCAGCGCTGGGGGCACGGCCCGAAGCTCCCCCTCGGCAGAAGAGACACTGGCATTTGATCTTTGGTGCAAGTTTGAACGTGGGCTGGCCCAATCCAGCTGGAGGACACGCTGGATCGGGAGAGGAGTGAGACCACGCAGGCTTCCAGCTGGGGAGAGCACGAGGCACCCACTCCATCATGGCACGGCCACAGCCTCCTCCACAGGGCTCAGCGCTGGTGCAGGGCTGCATCCTTCCAGCTCACCTCCCAGCCCAGGGCATCCGTGGCTTCTCCCAAGGGAAGGACAGGCAGAGCTGTGCGGTGGTGATCCCAGGGAGGACAGACGTGGAGGCAACACCGGGAAAGCTGGGAAAGGAGGCTTGTCAGCCCCTTCCAGGGAGGTGGTGGCTCCTGCTCTGCTCTGTCACACGGCCCCTCTGCGAGTCACCGCTCCCCGGCTCGCTCAGACACAAGGCACCTACGGCAGAGGCGGGCTCCAGCTCTGGGCTGGCCGGGCTGGATGAGTGTCGCACCGTGGAAGGTTAAAAAAACAAAACAAAACAAAACAAATAGACAAATCCCTCCCCCCCCACCCCCCACTGCTGCCTTCCTATGTAGAAAAAAAGACCTGATTGGAATGGGGGCTTGTGCAGAGAGAGGCAGAGGCCAACACCAGTTGCCCAACTCTCAGCTCTGGGTGCGGAAGGGAGGTGCACGGCCGGCGCCCGTGGGTGAGGGTCACTCCTCTGCCCTGCAGGGCGGCACAAGGACCGGCCGCAGCCAAGCCCGGAGCAGCTGCCCCCAAGGCCCCGTCGGTGATGGGTGGCAGTGGGGCTGAGGCTAGAAGATGCCCTTGGCGATCTTCAGGCCTTTCTGCTTCATCCTGGGCAGGGTGGAGCTGGAGCCGTGCTTGATCTTCACCCCCTTGGAGAAGCCGCGCTTCTTGAGCACAAAGTCGTAGTTTGCGGCGGAGTTCATGGCGTAGAAGACGTTGGCGTTGTCGGGGATCTTCAGCTCTGGAAGTGAGCAAGCGTGAGGGTCAGTCAGGTGCCCTTTTCTTGAAAGAGGACAAGGGTGGGGCTGAGGTTTGTCCCCACGTGCTGGGACCCCTCTCTTGCTGTCACCTCTCATCCCAGCTCCAGCCCGGTGCTGCCCAGGCTGCAGGGCCCCAGGAAAGCCCCCACGCCCCTGCACACACACACACCTCTCTCCTCTGAGATGATCTGGACAAGCTCATAGTCTTCAGGCCGGTCCCCATCCAGGTTGTGTTTGGCCATGGCCTTGCGAATAACCACGGGGGTCTTGTCCTGGCTGGTCACCTGTGAGCAGAGTGCCGTGAGCTCAGAGCACTGCTGAAGCCTACCACTCCCCCCAGAACGCACCATGGCCACATCCCAGCAGGATGAGCCACCCCTCCCTGGTGTTTCCAGGGGGATGTTACTAACCAGGATGCTCTTGTACATGTTGCCGTTGTCCACAGCCAGGCTGACTCGGATGATGCAACAGTCGTCGACCTGCTGGTTGTAGAGGGGCAGCGAGAGTGAGGAGTAGCTGGAGATGCCGGAGACCGAGCGCTTGTGCGTGCGGGAGGCCGTCACCGGCGTGGAGGAGACGGAAGAGGAGGAGGCACTGCTGGAGCCTGAGCCGATGCCTGACGTGTCCAGGGAAGAGAGGGAGGTGGATTCCCAGAACTGGAGGGCAGGGAGGAGAGGGGATGCGGAGGACACAGTGGGTTTAGCTTCTCCATCGGCCACAGACGGGGCGTACCAGCGCTGGGGGAGGGAGGCCAGAGGGATCTCACTGACCTGTGACAACGGGGGACCGACACAACTACAGCCACCGGAGGCACGAGAGCCTTGCCGTGCTGCCAGAGCAGCCAAGGGCAGGGGCCTCCCGAGCAGCCCCCGGGACCCCCCACCTGCTCCCCCTCCAAGCCCCAGCGCCAGGGCAGAGGTGGGACAGTCCCCACACGACGGCCACACCGGCCCTGGGACCCCTGGAGCCTGTGAGCTGCCACGTACCTTCTTCTCCTGGCAGTCGGGGGACTCGGGGATGAAGCTGATGTTGATCTCCTCCACGTCGGAGCTGCTGGAGCCGGCGGAGGTGACGCTCACCGAGTCGGTGGCGTCCCCGCTGCACAGGTACTGCCCACACTTGAGCTGGTCGAAGGATTTCGAGTGGGAGCTGCCGCTGGCACAGGGCTCGGTGCTCGGTGGCTGCCGGCTGCCAGGAGAGAGGTGGGGCAGGTGAGAAGGGAGCGGGGTGAGGGTGCCTTTGGCTGGCAGGACGGTGGCCATGCCAGCCTGGTGCCCTGCAGTGCCCAGCCAGAGATGCCCCACGCTGGCCCCCACCTCCCAGCAGGGACTCACTCGCTCCATCTCTTGATGATGCCGGTGTTTTTCTTGGCCTTCAAGGTGTTGCTGGCTGACTCTGACAGTGGCTCAATCTCACACGACAGCCCGTAGCTGGGAGGGGAGAGAGGAGGGTTTGAGCTCCCTGTGCTGCCACCGAGTGTGAGGGAGGCAGAGCAGAGAGGGGAGCACGGGACAGCTACAGCTGTCAGAGGAAATGAGTGGTGGGACCTCCCAAGGCACCAGCACAGCCCCAAACCCCTCTCACTCACCTCTCAGCCTCGCTGAGCCGCTCCAGGCTGTGGAACCACTCCACAAACTGGTCCTCCTGTGTGAAGCTGTAGTTGTTGCAGGCTGACTGGAGCAGCTTGATCTGCGCGATGACTTCGAACTCCTGCAGCAAATGGAAGCCATGAGATCAGATCCCCCTTCCCCAAAAGTGAAGAACACAAAGTAAAAAACAGAGAGGGATCAAGCCCAAAGTGACTGGCACAGGCTGTGATTGCACCAGGTCAGCCCTGCTGTGCAGCTGCCAGGGCAAAGCTCTCACCTTCCTTCTCTTCTCAAAGTTGATCAGCCCACTCTGGAAAAGGAAGAGATGAAGGTCAGTATGGAGCAGGCAGAAGAATATTGCTCCCACCCCTGTCTTTCTCTGCCTTGCTTCCACTGCAGTGTGAGTAACCCTGCTGAGAAAAGTAGCCCATTTCCTTGGGACAGAGGTGGATGGGCAGTGTGGGATACAGGATGTGCAGTGTGGGATACAGGATATGCAGCGTGGGATACAGGACACACAGGGGACCAGCCTTCCTTTTATCAGCCCAGGCTCTGGGAGGAAGGGGAGGACAGGGAGGAGGTACATACATCCAGGAAATCCTTCATGGCAGTGTCCAGCATCACCAGGTCCGTGAGGAAGGTGCCAAGGTAGGGAATGGTGCCCTGCATCACGCCCTGTGGGGACAGAAGGGACAGTGGGGTCAGCAGAACTGGCACCAGCCCAGGCAGCTGCTGGGGACGGGGCACAGGGACAGCCCTGCCAGACTCACCATCTCTCGCTGCTGCTGCTGCCGCTTCTGAGCCCTCTTTGGGTTGATCTCCAAGGTGGCAAATTTGGATGTGCCCTCCTGGATGGTGGGCAGAGGTGGGATCAGCACAGGTGGGAAATGGTGCTAATACCTATTAGCTAAAATCCACACCCATTTTCATTTACCTAACTTTCATTGTAGGAAAGAGGAGGAAACCAAAGCTTTTCCATGGCTCACAGAGAGGAAAGCCTTAGTGAATAGGAACTGCTGCTCTCATTTCTGTATAAATGCCTCCCTAATGGGATGTTTTGTTCCCTTTTGCATTTTGTTTCCTCTCAGTCCCTAAACCAGAGCTAGGCTGGGATCTGTGGAGAAGCTCCACATGGAATAAAGACATTTTTGCTGCAGCCTTTCACCAACTCCACCACCCCACCTGGAATCAAGAGGACTTTGCACTGGACGGTTAACATGCAGCTGCCTCTGGGGAGAAGCTGTCACCCGGTGTTCTGGATCCCATCCCAGTGCTTATCTGTTCCCTGAATTGTTCTGCCAGCTCCAGGTAATAAGTTTTGGGTGGAGAAACAGAAATCCCAGCTTTGGTCTGAAACCCCTGCCTGCTCCCCAGACTCAGCACGCCCTGCCTGCACCCATGCCTGCGACTCCAGCAGCTCTGCCAGGGCTTTATCCCTGTGGCTGGAACACCATGGAAACCACCTGAGCTGCCTGCCAGGAGCAGGGCAGTGCAGGTATCCTCCTTCCCCCTACCTTGATCAGCAGCTCCCGGCTCAGCGAGTGGTTGTTCTCATCGGAGAAGATCTCTGAGAGCTCGTGGAATGTGCGGAAGCTCTCCCTGCGCAGGGGGAAACCAGGGGAAAGTCAGCAGTGCTGATGGGATGGTGGGTTTCCAAGGAGAAGACGGTGGGGTTTCCTCCTTGGCCTCTCTTCTGCTCACCCAAATGACCCCAGTTATGCCCAGCTCAAGCTGGGCCTTGCTCTTTGGGAGCTATTCCAAGGTGTTTCACACGTAAGGGTGAGGTGATGACGCTTTTATTTCCTCACCCTCCTTAGGTCCCTGACACCTTACACTGGTCCCTGGGTTTTGGGCACACTCCAGGAGGCAATGCTGGAGCTGAGGTGATCCCCTTTACACATTCAATGCCACAGCACATTCTTCCCCTTGGAACCAGCCCTGCAGGAGCTCCCTTACCTCAGGACCTCGTCCCAGGTCTTCTTCAGCCGGTGCACGGCGTTGCACTGCAGGGCTGAGAGGATGGCTCGGAGGGAGGAGAAGTTCTTCAGGATGCGGCACTCCTGAGGGCAGACAAGGAGAGAGCAGGATCTGGGTTAAAAAAAGCTGGAGGATCTGCTGGTACTCCAGCACAGCACAAGCTCCTCCCTTGGGTGGAGGTGGGAGGTGAGCTGTCCTACCCGAGCCACTTCGATCCACCGCTCCACCACCTTGGCCCTCTGCTGTGGCTTCAGGGACCTGTCCCCGAGACAAGTGGCAATGACACAGTTGGCCACACTGTTGAACTGGGAGACTGTGGCACGGATGGTGGGGGCCAGGTGCTCTTTGCCCTTCTTGTCTCTCTGGGACCAGATGCAGCCCAAGCAGTGGTAAGGCACCACTTTCTTGAACAGCTCCTGGAAGATAAAGGGATGGAGAAGATAAAGGGATGGAGAAGGGCTTCTTTGTGTTCTCTGGGGAGAGAACAGGCGAGGAGGAAAAAGGGATGGAAGAGCCAGGTCTATGCCCAGAGCACCATTGACTCAGCTGGTGGGTAACTACTCACAGCATCCATCAGTGTGAACTGTTCTGCCACCATCTCTGGGGAGAAGGAGAGGAAATCCGGCTTCCCGTCCCCGACCCCGTTCTCTTCCACCAGCTGGAAGGTGCAGCTGCCATGGTCCACAGCTGCAGGAGGCAAGAGTGAGGCTGAGCACTGCAGTGCCCACACCAACCCCCTGCAGACACCCACACCCCACCACCCGGGCTCCTCATTCCCATCTGGCTCTGCACCTCCAGCAACAAGGCTCAGATAAAAGGATAGTCATTTTAAACCTGGGTGCAAGTGTCTACAGAGGATTAAAGACAGATTAGCTAATCCACTTAGAAATCCCACTCCTGCTGCAGTGTACCTTCCTGTAAACAGAGTTCATGCGTGTTCAGCCACGTGGCTGAAGTTTTGGAGACCCTCGATGCCAACCAGCAGCATTCCCTCCACCTGCAGCCCCAAATGACCCCTTCAAGCCAGGGAGGACCCCACCTTCTGCCTCGGCCTCGCTCTGCTCTTGCTGCTGGAACTGTGCCAGCAGGATGCGGGCTCGGCGCTCCAGGTCGGAGCCGGGGATGTTGTGGCGCACGTAGGAGATGAGCTGCTTGAGGCAGGCAAAGTCGGGGGGCTTGCGGAAATCCTCCGAGTACTGGTCCAGCCAGGCCCCCAGGATGGAGGAGATGGTGCTGCAGGAAAGGGCAAAAGAGAATCAGGAGCCAGGAGAAACCTGCGTGCACCCCCACAAGCCCAGGAGCAGCGCTGGGACAACGCATCGCTCCCGAAGAGCTGCCAGCAGAGCCACCACAGCACAGGCAGACTTACTTCTTCAGCTCCATCCTCTCGTCCACAGTGTGCCTGGCGTGGTCCCCATTCGCCTGCACGTGGAGTTTGCCATACCTGATGGGGAAGAGGGGAGGCAGTGAGCACACCCTGCACTCAGCTGCCTCTCAGAGCAGCCTCTTCTCTCTCCACATCACTCCCAGCTCTGCCAAGAGGTCAGGACGAACCTGCTACGCTGTGTCCTGCTCCCCTCCCTCTGCCACCATCTTCCCTTCACAGGAAAAGGGAAGCAGCCAGCACTGGCCACCTCACTGGAAGAGCTCCAGCTTTCCAGGAAGTTGTGTCCTCCCTGCCTTGTCCCAAAACCTTCATGCTGACGGGAGAAGCCACCACACCTCCAAGGCATTGCAGCAGAAGATGCTGGGGCTTTCCTGGCCACCCCCAGCTGTGTTCTGGGGCTCAGGGCAGCCTCACCTGTTAAGCAGCAGGTCCAGCACTTGCTTGGTGGTGGCAAAGGCCCGGTAAGTGCACAGGAAGATGGTGACATAGGTGGAATCATTGCCCTTGAAGGCTGACACCAGGTACTCCACCAGCTTCTCCAAGGTGCCGGCTTTGATCGTCCGCACCTTACACGTCTCGTAGAGGTTCAAGGCTGACTCATTCTCAAACTGCCAGGACAGGAGCAGAGGTCAGTGGGCTGGGGGAAGGCAGACACCATCAAGTGCAAAACGTTCCCAGCAGCTTCACAAGATCAGGTCTAGGCTGGGATCCCCACAGTGCCTGAGGCTCTCCCCAGGGAAAGGAAAGCTGAGTCTCCTCAGACAGGAACCCAGCTGAGAAGACCCGAGCAGTTGGGAAACCCCAGGAAAGGCCTCAGGGTTGCCAAAATCTAGATACAAATCAGAGTTGCCCTATTTTCCACAATGGGGCTGCAGATTGTTT
Source organism: Rhadina sibilatrix (assembly GCA_013400275.1). Classification (NCBI taxonomy): domain Eukaryota; kingdom Metazoa; phylum Chordata; class Aves; order Passeriformes; family Phylloscopidae; genus Rhadina; species Rhadina sibilatrix. Next base: position 84,444 of record VWYO01015455.1, on the reverse strand, counting down.
CACCTGTGCCCCTTCCCACGTGGCAGAGGGCAACAGGTGCTCCCACTCCCAAACAAACACCGGAGTCCCATGGCAGGGAAACCTCTGAATCCTCCCCTGTGGCAGGAGCCCCCAGCTTACCCCCAGCCAGCGCTGCCCTTTGTTGGCCGTGTGATGGAGCTGCACTTTCCGGAGGGATATGCTGTAGATCACACCATCCTCCAGCTCTTCTCCAATCTCCTGTGTGGAGCTCTGCATGGAAAGACAAGATACACCATGAGATAAGGAGAGCAAAGCATGGCAGAGATGCTTTTGTGGCTCCTAAGAGGGATCCCAGCAAGCCAAAGGCAGCAGCTGGCTGGCAGGGAGTCTCCCTCATCTGCTCAGAAATGCAAACCAGGTGACACCAGTGTGTCTGGCCAGCCCACAGTGGAGCCAGGACTTTGGGAAGCTGCTCTTGGTCTGTCCCACGTGCCCTGGCTCCATGTCTCAGCCATTCAGCAAAGCCAGGCTGTGCCAGTGCAAGGTGGGACCCCTGACAAGGCAGGGAAAGGGACAGTGACAGCAGAGGCCAGTGCCCAGCCCTGGCTGCTCCCCTCCCCAACCTCTGCCTTTCCTGTGAGGTGACACTGGCTCCTGGTCTGAGCAGAGTCTCAGTGATCTGTCCCTGCAGGAACCAAGCACCCCTAAGAAATAATCACTGTCAAACCAAGCTGCCCACCATCTCTGGCAGCGCCGGCCACAGCACGAGGCAGAAATCCAAAGCTCAAAGCTGGGGAGAAATCCCAGAGATCCCCACCTGGGTGGGACCAGGCACAGCCAGAACCAGTCTGGGCACAGGGTTCAGGCACCTCTGGGTGACAGGCACCCAGCTACGAGGCTCCCATTTCTGCTCTGGAGGATGGAGAGCACCAAAAATTTGGTGAGGAAAGGGGTGATGCTTCTCAGGGCAGGTCCCCAGGCACACACCTCCCCCAGCACCACATGTCAGCACGGGCTCAGCAGCAGCTCCAGCCCCACAAGGACAATTTGGTTCCCTCCCCCTCCTCCTCCCTAACCACGCTCTGCTGAGTCAGTCCCTCCCTTAAGAAGATTTATCCAGATCCTTTTAAACACTGCAGGGATCTCCCCCGCCCTCCATCCCCCTCACCAAATGGCAGGACATGGACGAACACACACCAAAACCCACAGCTCAGCAGATGGAGAAAATGCCCCAAAGCAGTAAGCTGGTTAGAGGGGGAGGTCACCATCACTGGGACACAGAGCTGTGAGGACAAACCTCTCCTGCCAGAGCCAGCCCACAGCTTTCCCTGGAACTGCCCCTCCAAGAGCCCTGAGCTTTGACAACAACACAGCGCTCACTGAGGAAGAAACTGCCATGAAAGGACTTAGGATGGAGCCCCAGAAGTGATGCTGCTCCCTGCAAAAAATCCTCCTCCAAACTGCCCCCTGTGAACAAGGGGACAGCCACACCCAGGGCCCCAGGCTCAGAGGAGGCTGCACACCTCACAAGGCAGGAGCAGAACACGACCACAGGACCCTGAGCTGAGGGCTCCAAGGTGATCCCAAATGCTCTTTAACCACCCTCCTTTATCAGCACCACCACAGCAGTGTTCACTGCTCTGTTATCACACCCTGCTCCAGGAATGTGTCCCTCCTCCATCACAAGGAATCAAGGCAGGGAAGCACAGCCAGCTCAAAGACTAAGGGGAAGCTTGAAAAAGCCTCTCATTCATGGTTGTAATGAATGAGGGCAGAGAATCCCCCTGGGCAGGGTTACTGACTTTTTCACTTTCTGCTGAACCTGCTTTTCTCACTTCATGCCAGACTGTGGAGAGGTTTGGTTTGCTGAAGTTCAAGGAGTTGTGAGGCTCTGCTGTGGACATCAGGAGCCTTTCCCAGGGCTCACTGGCTTCCAGACCAGCCCTGAGAGCGCCCACATGAGGCAGCAGACACCAAACGTCCTTCCTGGAGTCCATCCCTCTCTTGTTCTGTGCTCTGGGATAAATTATGGCACGAATCTGTGTTCAAGTACACTGCCCTGGGAACTGGCACAACTTTGGGAGAGGGCTGCCTGCACAGCTAAAGCTTTGTGTCCATGCTGGATCAACCATCTGCACTGACAGCACCTAAGCAAGTTGGCCAAGTTGTCTTCCTTCCACCTTTAGATGCTGTTTCCAAAAAAAAAGAAAAAAAGAAAA
>VWYO01015455.1:69098-80572 GCA_013400275.1 Rhadina sibilatrix | reverse complement strand
TTGTGGTGCAGCAAGAATTTAGTTAAGGTGTGCTTAAGCTTTAGATAGGTTAGTTATTGTGTTTTTATGGTGGCTTCCTTAAGGGTGAGGTTGTTTGCATTTTTTTTTTCACGCTGAATGCCAATTAGAAGACACTTGTAACTGTAAACTATCTGAAACTGTATTTAACCCCCCATCCCAGAAGAATAAAGGGTGAACGCATGACCTAACCAAATTGGTCATATGTGTGTTGCTCGGTCCAGCTTCCTATTTTAATTAAGAGTTCCCTGGCTTTAGATGTATTTAAAAAAATTCTGGATGTGGCACTCGGTGCCATGGTCTAGCTGAAGTGTTTGTTAGAGCATGGGTTGGACTTGATGATCTTGAAGGTCTCTTCCAACCTAGAAATCCTGTGATTCTGTGATTCAAAACCTTGACCCGTGGCCTGTGTTTGTCCCGGCCACCCAGAATCCTGCACTCGGCACCAGGATTTCCAGCTAGTCAACCAAAGCTGAACGCCTTCAAAATGGTCTCTAAAGAGACAGATGAGTGCTGGCAAATACTGCAAGAGTCACTGCTCCACACTGCCTGCCCTGCACATCTGCTGGGATTTTCTGCCCCTCAGAAGAAGGGAACATGAGTCAGGCTCGGGCAGCACACAAACCCTCCTCCACCTCAGCCTGAGGGTGAGACACAGGTGAACAGCCCCTTCTGTTGGCACAAGGGATGACTCCAACAGGCCCAGGCAGTGCTTTAAACATCTGCAACAAGAGTGGATGGTTATGGCATCTGCACCTTCCACCAAACTCACACAGGTGGGACCCGGCAGCCCAGAAAGTGAGATCCGACACATTGCAGAATGGGCACCAAGAAAAGGGAAGAAAAATGAAGGTTTGGTTTGATTTCTCCAGCTCAGCGTGCAATCCTGGTCCTTCAGGAGAAAGGCCTCTGGCTGGAGGGGCACAAGGAAGAGCCACATGTTCAACTCTCCCCAGTTGTGCAGGGCAGAGGCTTTTGCAGAAGCAGCGGTGAGTGAACTCTGCAGGAGTTCATCCCCTGAAATATGAAACGGGAGATCTGCACCAGATGGCTGCCCTGGGCTGGGGACTGCCTCTTCCAATTCCAGCCAGCCCTGGAGCTCCCACTGATGGTTCAAAGCTTTTGTGACTACACCAGGGAGGAATTCCTGCTCCGTGCAATAAACTCTTCTGCTCTCTGGTGAATGTTCTTGTACTCGGCACGGTGTCAAACCCCACGTCTTCACACAGAGGATTAATAAGGAGCTCTAAGATGCAGCCAAGGTTTGTGAGCCTGGAGGAAGGGTGTGAGGGACCCTGAGAGCCAGGCAGAGAGCAGAAGCAGCAGCCTAGACTCTGCCTTCGGCTCTTCAGCTCTTCCCGACAGATGAAAGGAGGGGAAAATGCAAAAGCCAAACAGCAAAGCAAAAACATTGGCTCAGGCTCTGCATTTTGGAAAGTGTTGGGGCTCAGTCACAAAGGTGGTTTTAGTAAGACAGGAGCAAAGTGCAGGATTACTTGTGAGCACGGCAGCACCCCCACACTTACACACAGACAATTACCCAACAATTACCAGGTCTTAAGAGCTCTGGTCCCGCGTGCCCCGGGTTAGCGCACTGGCCTCCAAAGGCACAAAAATAATGAACTGCTAGTGGAAAAAGGTATTAATTTCAGCACACGTGGAGGAGGCACAACTGCTTAAAGTGCTTTTGCTGGTGCTCTCTGGACCACAGCTGGTTTAACAATCAAGATGTTCGTGTTACTCTGCTCCCTTTTCAGTCGAGTTACACAAAATGCCTGTTCTACAGGCAGGTACAGAGCAGCGCCGAGGGGATCTCTGCACCGGGATTTCAAAGGGGCTGCTGCTACCAGCCACCAGAGAGGAGCAGACACTAACCCTGCCCATGGGAAGCCAGGAATGTGTGCCTGTTGGGAATTAACAGTCCCACCGGCTAAGGAGACAAGAAAAGGCAGAGCTGAGCCTCGGAGACGTCACCAGGGGTTTCCCATTGAAGCTCCGCGCTTGCAGAAGCTCAAAAGAACTCGATGAAAGGTGGTAAAACCAGAAACAGCAAGTGGGAGTTCGGTCTTTACAATCCCCAGCCCATTCTCAGAATAGTCCCCTCCCACTAGCAAGGGGAAATGGGCCTTCCCAGAAAGGAAAGGAAGGGGCTCCAGCTCCGTGTCCCCTGTGGCTGACACCAACCCGCAGTCAATACTTTCATTTCACCCTCAGGAGCCAACCCTGAACTCTTGCAAGGAGCAGCAGCGACTCCGGGACCTCTTATGCAAACCCCAGTGTATGGCATTATGTAAAAGGAAATAGGAAAAAAGAGTCACCCCCGGGTAGTGAAAGGAAAACAAGCTCAGTTCTGTGAGCCGAAGATAAAGACCACAAAAGCAGAAGCACCCTCTGTCCCACAGGTCCAAAATAAGCACACGCAGCACAACACTCTTCCCCTGTGGGGACTTCCAGGCAAAAAGCCCTGAGGTGGCTGTTCCCCCGTGGCTCTGCCTCGAGGGATCATCCACTCCTGGCACTCACAGTTTCCTTCCCCTGGCTGTGCTCAGGAAGGCTACAAGGACTGCCCAGAGTGGCGAGGAAGCTGACAAACATCCCCTGTTTGAGGGGAAGGAAAGGTGCCCACGCTGCTGACTCACAGCATGTCCTTTGGAACAGCAGCCCCACTGAGGGCAAGAGAACTTCTGCACCAAAACATCATCCCAGCCACGGCCATGGTGGCACTGGGGTGCTTCTCTCCAGCTGGGCAAGCTGATCTCCCACGGTCTCCTTTCCCCCTGAGTGCTCCCGTGGCTGCTGATGGAGCTCAGCCCCCTGCCACAGCTCGGCTGTACCCAGCCCCTGCACCCCATGCAGAGATGTTCAGCAGAAAGACATGATTCCTTTGGGTTCTCAACACTCTCTGCCTTCCTTCCTGCCTGCTCCGAGCTGCCTCAAACCAGGACTGATTCCAAGAGCCCATTAAAACAAGGCAACAGAAGGGGAAACAGGAAAAAAAAAAAAAAATCAAAAAACAAATCAAAACAAAACAACAACAACAAACCAACAAACAAAAAAACCCAAACCAAAACCCAAAAAACACCAGAAAAAGAGCCAGAAGCTAAACTTAAAGCCACCATGAAAAAGGGGTGGTTTTGCCAGGACACCAGGCCAGGCCAGTGGCAACAGCTGAGGGCCTGTTCTCCCTCCATCAGTTGCTGGGCTCCACAGCTGAGTTTTCCTGACACTCTGCTCCAGGTGTTTTGGCATGGAAAGCTGTGCCCCAGGGGAAGAGCCCTGGAGCCAGTGCTTCACCCAGCACCAGGATGGGGCAGAGAGAGGCCACATCACCCCATATCTGCCTCTTGTGGGGATCTTACACCTCCTCCCTCGGGCTCTGTGGGTCCTGAGAGCAGCTCTGACCACCCAGAGGGGTTGCAGAGGTATCCAAAGGCAGCCTTCTCCACCCTGGCAGCTCAGGGAGAAGGGAAGCTGGCAGATCGGTTACAGAGGCATCTTGTGACTCACAACACAGTGAGTCAGTGGCTGGAGCAAGGATTAGGAGCTCAGCGCTGGGGTCCAGGAAGGAGACAGCGTGGATTCCTCCTGCATTTGCTCCTGGTTTGCTTTCACAGAAAACTAAGAGCCTTCCCACGGGCAGAGACTTTTTCACCCTTTTTGTGGTTTGGAAATCAAAGACTCTGCATGTCCACTCCACCCCCAGCCTTCAAGGGGCAGGATCAGACCCCTGAGGTGGGGGAATGCAGGTGCTGGTAGGGTCAGCCTGACAGGGGGACTCCCCAGGGAAAAGCAAACTCCAGCCACGACAGGGATGAGCGATGAACTGCACGCCCTGTGTTCCCTACGCCCAGGGGCAGGGGTGACCACCAGCCATTTCCAGCCCATATGGAAGCACCACCAGAGCAGGACAGCCCCAGGGGGACGTGCTGGGATGGGCTCTCCTCGCAGGCTATTCGAAGAAATCCGAGTGCAGCAGGTTTTGCTTCCTCTCTGAGTCGATGGAAAAAAAGATCCCGCCGACACAGCAGATCTGCCTCTTGCTCCACAGCCCTGAGCCCTGTGCTCGTGATGGCCCCGGCAGCATCCCTGCCCAGAGCCAACGCCTCCACTGAGGCAGCCTTGGAGGAGAGGAGCCCTCGCTCACACAGAGCAGCTGCTCCGACACCGACTCGCCCACACCCCCCGGGCATTACTGGAAGTGAAACCAGAACGACACGGCTGGTGAAAAACGGTGCATAAAAAATTAACACAGGTACTGCTCCGCGAGGTTAAATAAAGATCGAGACTCTGATCCCAGCTCATTTCGGCTCGGAACAAAAGGTTTGTGTTTTACTGAGATGGAACAGGAAAAACCTGCAAAAAAACCCCGTGTAACTGAAACAAGTTCAGAAATTGATTGATTTTTTTTCCGGGTGTACAGTAGCACCTGGAAGTCACATGCAACACCACGGTTCCCCAGTGCCCTGTTCAAATGTGAATTAAAACATGAGGGGTGTCCTGGGGAGTTCCAGCCTACCCAACCTAATGCTACCCCAGTGATTCCACCTCTGAAGCAGGGCCCTGGTGCACCAAATGTGTTATTTCTGCAGCACCAAGAGCTGCCAGGTGCGTTGGGAAAGGGATGGAGATGAGGTTGGCGCTCAGAGCTGATGTTCCTTGAAACTGATTGGAATATTCACACCTAAAATGTCAGTTCTGGCTTCACACACGCTCACCAGGACACACAGACTTGTTCCTTGTGGCAGCTCCAGGGCAATGCTTGTTCTTTGCATGGATCAGCACCTGCAAGTGCCTTCATCTCCACAGAAGTCTCTATATTCCCAGAAATGCAAAGCCTTGAATACTCTCCGGCTCTCAGCCCATGTGCCAGCCCAGACAGCCAAAAAATTTGTCTTAAGAAGTATCAGCTGCAATAAAATCAGCTCCTTTTGTCAAACCTGCCCTTTGCCCTGGCACATCCACGTCCTGCATGAATGAAGTGCTCACCTGGGCACACGCCTGCTGCATGAACAAGGCAAGCTGTGCAGGAAGGGCAAAGCAAAAATCACAACTGCCAGGTGTAAAACACCAGCCCAGCCCCAGGAGGAGGCTTTCAGCCCCCCCATGCCATGCTGAACCATCCCACTGGCCCCACACTGACATTCCCAGAGAGTTTCCCAAGCAGCCTGGTTAAGCTGTAAATGTCTGTGCAGTTAACTCGCCTGCTGCAGCTTGCAGAGGGGAAAACACAGCAAAGTCACATCTCCCTGGAACTTTGAAGGTGCTCATATGGGGCTGGCCAGGCTGGGGGCTGTCCAAAAGCCACAGCCTTGCCTGGCCACGCTCTGGCTGACAGAAACTGCACCTCTCCCTTCCCTTTCCATCTGAACAAGGCTGATTTCAGCTTACTTCAGACACATCCTCAGCTTAGATAAGCTGAACCCAAATAAGCCCGAGTGAAATAAACGTGCCCACCGGTGTGTTCTTACATCAGCTGACACTCCCCTCCACCAAACCCGCTGTGACCCAACACGGGCAAAGCCGGCAAGCCCAGACCTTTTGGGGGGGCCCCTCCTTACAATCCCACGGGCACAGCCTGTGCAGAGGAGGATGCCCCCAGCCCAGCCTGGCCCCGGGCACGCTCTGCCAGCCGGATCAATGGCCCCACTGTGCTCCCGGGGCCGCGGAGGGGCTCGCAGCGCCGGTGGCACGGGGACAGGCTCGGCCCTGGCTCGCTCTTTGTGTGCGTGTCTGCACCAGGGTGACCCAGTAAACAGCTGAAGCAGAGAAAATGCGGGAACAATCCAGCGCGGGGAGGCAGAGAGGGGCTGAAAGGACGGCAGGAATAAATGCGAGGCTTTGTTCTGCGGTTCGTGCCCTCCTCGCCCAGCTCCCAGCCCGGCCGGGATGACGCGCGGCTCTTCCATTTGCTGCTGGCATGTGCTTCCCTGGATCAGCCACCACCTGACACCCGCAGCCCCAGCGTGTCCCAGCACAGCCCAGCTGCGGGTTTCAGGCCGTCCCCATCGCCCCGCAGAGATTCTCCCCCTCACAGGGCATCCCGCTACTTGTTCCCCTCCCCGCGGCGCCCGTGGGAAGGTGGAAGAGGCAAGAGCAAGGCACTCCTGCTCTGTAATCAACAAAATCTCACCTTGGGAGTTTTACTTCAATAGGTGTCAACGAGGCAGGAGGCGCTACCTGAGCAGGTGTCAACAAGCCGACACCTGGGGGGTGCAATGGGATGCTCTGCCAGCTCCGGGTGATTTCCACAGCGGAGGCAAATGAGATTTTACGATTAACTGGCACCTTTGGGGAGGAAACAACTGGAAAAGGACAAAAATGCCTTTGTTGTCAAGTGCCTGAGCACGCGCACAGGGAGCCTCAGCAGTGAGGTTTGACCCTGAGCACTGAGTGTGCCAGATCGGCAGCACAAAGAACGCAGTGCCCGGGCAGGGAGGAGGAACTCCCTGCCCAGACCCTCAGCCCTGCACTCCAGGTGTGGGTTTGGAGCACGTCGGAGCAGCTCAAACACCAGGCAGGTGCCTGTTCCTCCTGGCCACAGGCACCTTGGAGAGCCGGTACAGGCATGTTCCCACCCCGACTCATCTGCTCCTGCCACCCTGCCCCGTTCATCCTCTGGCATTATCAGCCACAGGTGAGCACTCCTGCAGCTCACCCTGCCGTTTAATAAAATTATTCTGGGGGGGACACACCCTGGGATACCCAAAAAGCTGAAGTGCACAAGGACTGTGGGGCAGCATCAGTGGGAAATTATTCTGGGTGCCCACCTTCCCTCCCTGAACTCCTTCCCTTTGATGTTCCCTGGATTAAGAGAGGTCAAGCCTCAAACAGCTCCATCCTCCCAGAGCTGCCTTTTGCTGAGGAGCACACCAAAATCCGTGGGAATGAAGACTGGGAGAGATGGGGTTTGTGGAATACCCCCTCCCAAGAAGCACCTCGGGGAAGAAGTGTTTGTTATGACACTGGTGTGATCCATAGCTACGCTCTGAGTCACCCCAGCACTGCCAGGGAAGAACCAGCCAGGCCTGTCCCATCTCCTTGCCAGTTCTCAGTGTTGCAACTGGGCCTGAATCGAGTAAACCACATTGTCTAGAAATCCAGTGATCCCAGGGACTGTCACCAGTGACTGTCACCAGCGACGGGCACCGCCAGCACTGCTCCTCAGCAGAGCTGCAGCTGGGACCAGGTAGCCATTAAAAATACAGCCAAAAGCAAACAAACAGCAGCATTTGGAGGAAAGCTGGGCTGCTCTAAGATGATAAACCAGCCCGAGGGTTGGCCTTGCCCTGGACAGCCTGCAGTGATTGTTGGGGTCACAGCACGGGAGGGTTGGGGGTGACACCATCAGCCCCAGCTCTCAGGCTCTGCTGCTGCTCCAGTGCACACAGCCAGACCTTGCCAGCAGCAGGCCACCAGCTGAGCCTTTTAAACAGGTGTCTGACCAAAATCCCTGGGGTTTCAGCCTAAACTGGAAGGTGAAGTCCTGAACCCCCCAGCCACACGAAGGTGGTGCTTCAGCATCCTCACTGAACTTCCCACAGCTGAGCTTTGCCCCTGCCAGTCCCAGGCAAGGCTCTGCTTTGCCCAGCTTGGCTAAACCCCGGGTTCCTGGAGTCAGTTCCAACTCCTAGAGGTGAACCCAAGGCAAACACGTAACTTCACAAACACACGCTGGCTGCAGCAGGAGCCTGGGGCAGCCTCTCAGCTTGAGAGTCTCCATGGAGACCCAACCGCTGCAAAGAGTGGGGAAAGGCTGTGTGGTTTTGCTCCACGACATGAAAAGAAGTTCTGGTAGGACGGGTAGCGAGCCCTTTGCAGGGCAGGTTTCCTTCCACAGGAGCCCTCAGTTGGGCTGCTGGAGTGTGCTTAGCAGAAAGCAAAGCCGCTCTAAAAATAATGCCTCAGCATTCCAGGTGAAGCTGCGTCCGATGAGTTTCCTCTCCAGTCTGCTCTGTTTGCAAGTCAGACCAACTTTCTTTCCCTGCCCTTGGCTCCGAGGACTGGGCTGGTGCCTGGCAGCTGGAGCCATCCCCATCCTGCCTCTGCTGAGCCCGGGGCTCCCCGGGCAGCTGCTCCCACCACCCCATGTGCGGAGGGAAGCCGCCCTTTCCCGCCCCAGCATGTTTCTGACAGCAGAGCTCATCCAAATACCAACGGTGCAATGAAAACAAACTGCTGGGGAGCCAGCCGAGACGAACGGGCCACGCCAGGAGCCCTCTGCCTGTGTTTAATCCGCGCTGACATTCAACTGTCACGTAACTCCTGACCCTCAGGTAGAGGGAACTCGGCGTTATCTAACGTGAAAGTGCTGCCCTGCAAGAGCCCGCGCCAAAACAGCCCCGGGAATGTGACCGAAAACCGGAGAGGGGATTTGCATAACATCACAAAAACAAACCAAAGGCGGGTGAGCCGGAGGCAGGTTGGAGGTGCTGCAGGGTCACCAACCACTCCAGTGCACCGGAGCACAGCCCACGCTGCCACCCGAGAACTGGGAAAGGACTTTCCCGACGCCTCTGGCAGGGCTGTCTCTGTTCCCAGGTGCGAAGGGAACAAAAGGCCCATCCACAAACGCCCTTCTGCAACCCCCTCCCCGTGCTAACCCGAGTGCCCAGGGCAGCCCTGTCCCTGCTCCGACGCCCTCCCCGTGACTCCCTTCAGGCGGCCAACCTGCCAGCCCCAGGAGCGGCCGCGATTACTGGGATTACTGGGATTACTGGGATTAGTGCTCCATGCCCGAGCTCAGCACTCCCTTTCCCCAACGACTCAGGAGCAAAGTCCAAATGCATCCTTGCTGGGGCTGCTGTGACGTGCAGGTGAGTCCCCACCTGGGCAATGAGACAACTGGAGTATCCAAACATCCCAGTCCTTCCCCTGCTGCTGGTGTCCCCAGGAACGCCCCAGCCAGAGGCTGCTGCACAGTTTCAGCGTGATGCTTCTTCCTGGGCACCAAACCCCACTGCCAGCATCACCTTTCAGCCCACAGATGCTCCTCTCTGCAAAAGAAGGTCCCATAGACCCCTGGAACAACACACACACATTTGGGACCAGCCACGGATGCTGCTGCGGGCTCTAACCCACACAAACAGCACGAGATGAACACACTAACCCATAAAAGGAGCGAGCCCCACAACCCAACTCTTTCTCCCCAAGGCCAAAGGAATGTTTCAAACCCCAATCCTCCTCACCCAGAGCCCGCAGGTGCCGTCCCACCAAAGCAATGCACAAACCCTGACTGGCCATGAGCTGTGCCGGAGCCCCCCGGGGCCCCCCGCCAGCAGCTCAGCCAGCTTTGTATCCAAATCCTGCTCCTTAGCAACCACATTTTTTTCCCCCCTCTTGCTGAGTCCGTGGGAGATGAAGAAATATTTGAGAACTGAGACAGCCCTGCTGCAAGGATATATTTAAATAAAAGGAGCATGTCCGTTTGGAAGGCGCTCATTAGGCAGCTCTGGAGTTGGAGAAAGTGTGAGCAGGGCATACCCAGCCTTTAAATGTGGTCTGGAGTGACCTAAATAAGCTCTTTCCTCCTTCAATTACACTCCCCTCGGGGGACACAGTGGCTGGTTAGAGAGCTGGGAAGGGAGCTGGAGGAGCTGCTGGTGGTCAAGCCCTCCCTATGGCCAGACCAACTCAGGGGGCCCTAAAACCAGCTCCTGCTCTGGCCCCAAGTGTGGGGTGGTCACAGCCAGCCCCCAAATCCCAAACAGTGGTGGCTGCCAGCTCAATGAGACCTGTCCCTGCAGGCACAGCAGGCCTGATGCTCCTTTTGCTCATCACACCCCAAAGCCAGGCACAGAGAAGTGGGGAAATACTCCCAACACTGCATTTACTTGCCCCTGCCTGGTGCTGCCACCCTGAGAGCCAGGAAAAACGAGGCTGCAGTGGAGCAATAGTGTGATCTGGGACAGGGGGCTGAAGCTGAGCCATGCTGAAGCACAGGGGTGGCCTGGGGGGTGGTTTGCCCACTCAGCCTGTGAACAGAGATTTCAGTTTCCAGGGCTGCCAGTCTGGTACTAAATCCACTAAAAACTCAGTGAGATCCCAGTATGGGGATCCCCACCCTGATGGAAACACGGCACAGCAGCCTCTGAGTAAAACAATTATTACACAAACACATTTGGAAGCTTCTCTCCAACTTTCCCTCTAACCATATCAAATAATAATAATAATAATCATCATCATCATCATCCCTCCCACCTCTATTACTCCCACCCTGCATCAGCCACTGACAATCAGCATCCCAGCCTGCTCCAGGCCTCACCACTGGCTCCAAACCCCTCTGGAAGGGAGCCAGAAGGTTTTCCCCATCCAAGAAATACCAACAGATGATGTTCATCTGGCAAATTGCAAGGGACATATCAGGTTGTGCCTGGGGGAGGAGAACAGGCTGGGAGAAAAGCATCTTATTCCAAAGGCACCATAGGAAGTGAAAAGAAAATGGCTTTTAAGAGGTACCTTTTAAGAGAGCCTCTCCCTTTCAGCTGTAAAGAACAAGCACTGACCTACAAGGCATTTGGGCTGAGCAATTCCAGTTTTCAAGGATTCATTTAGCAACTGAAAATCTCCTAATTGTTCAGAAAACAAACACAGCCAGCATTGCAAGGACATGAGCTTTTTTATAAGAGTCAGCCCAGCCTCGTCAGAGGTTCAGCAACATCAGCTTCGTGGAGGTTTCAGTCTGTGTCATCTGCAGTGGTGTTTTAGGCCATTCCTGGCCAGCAGCACCAGGAGGGCCACCAAATTCACTCCGTGGCTCCTGCTGGACTGGAAGGATTGACACTCACTGCTGAATATGGAATGGATTGGAACTGAAAAGGTCAAAGCAAAAGGTCTGCAAAGCTGCTCTGTCAATCCCCCACCTGAGACAGTCAGTTTAAACCTTCCATCCCTGCCCTGTGGTTGGAATCAGGGTAAGAAACACTCAGGCCAGGAGGGCTCAGAGCGATGCCTGGTGATCGACACCGTTGCTGTGGGATGCAGGCAAAGCCTTCCCTGCTGCCATCCCTGGGGGCTCAGCCAGGACCAGAGAGTGAGCCACATTCCCTGCAGCTTTCCAGAGATCCTCTGTTCCCTGTGGGACCAGACTATCCACCCACAAGCTGCCACAGCTCTGCCAAAACCCAGCACAGCTCCCTTTGGCAGAGGTGCCAAAGGTGCCACCATGTCCTGGGGACTGTCACGGGGGCTCAGCATAACACTGATGGTCCCTGGGGGTTCTTATTCAAATAATCTGCCTTCTCCTCTCAGTGTGCATCCACAGCTCTGCCTGAGGACTGTCCCTGGGGGAGGCCACCACAGTTGTCACAACAGTGACACATTTTTTTTTCCTTTCCCCAGCCACGCAATGAACACCCTGTGCATCCCAAAGCTGCTCAGGAGGCCATGGGTCACTGTGAACCCCTCTGGGACGCCCCTTTTCTCGCCATCACTTGTAAATAGGAAAAAAAAAAAAAAAA